>PVKU01003323.1:0-183535 GCA_004027475.1 Anoura caudifer
CCTAAAGCAAGGGACATAAAGGAAAGAATAAACAAATGGGATCTCATCAAAATAAAAAGCTTCTGCATGGCTAAAGAAAACAGTATTAAAATAAAAAGAGAACCAACTGTATGGGAAAACATATTTGCCAATGATACCTCAGACAAGGGTTTAATCTCCAAAATATATAAAGAACTTACACAACTCCACTCTAAGAAGATAAGCAACCCAATTAAAAAATGGGCAAAGGACTTGAACAGACACTTCTCCAAGGAGGACATGCAGAGGATCCAGAGACACATGAAAAGATGCTCAATATCGCTTGCTATCAGAGAGATGAAAATTAAAACCACAATGAGATACCACTTCACACCTGTCAGAATGGCCATCATAAATAAAGCAACAAACAACAAGTGTTGGAGAGGTTGTGGAGAAAAGGGGACCCTAGTGCACTGTTGGTGGGATTGCAGACTGGTACAACCACTATGGAAAGTAGTATGGAATTTTCTCAGAAAACTAAAAATGGATCTACCTTTTGACCCAGCAATTCCACTGCTAGGATTATATCCTAAGAACCCTGAAACACCAATCCAAAAGAACCTATGCACCCCAATGTTCATAGCAGCACAATTTACAATAGCCAAGTGTTGGGAGCAACCTAGGTGCCCATCAGTAAATGAATGGATCAAGAAACTTTGGTACATTTACACAATGGAATTCTATGCAGCAGAAAGAAAGAAGGAACTCCTACCCTTCACGACAGCATGGATGGAACTGGAGAGCATTATGCTAAGTGAATTAAGCCAGGCAGTGAAGGACAAATACCATATGATCTCACCTTTAACAGGAATCTAATCAAAAAAACAAACAAACAAGCACAATATAACCAAAGACACTGAAATTGAGAAGCGGTTGATAGTCACCAGAGGGGAGAGGGGAGGGAATTTCAGGGGGAAAGAGGAAGGGTTTGGAGCAACAAGTATAAAGGTCACATGGACAAATACTAGTGAGGGTGGAAGTGGGTGGGGGGGTGGGGAGGGCTGGGGCGGTGGGCTGGAATGGGAGCAAAAGACAGAAAACTGTACAAGAACAACAATTAAAATAAATTTAAAAAAATAAATAAAGTGCACCATTAAAAAAAATTAAAAAAAAAAAAAGGAATGTTTCTGGCTCTGGTCCTGATCTGGCTACTAGCATAGAGTCCTTAGAGCCCTTGGAGCCATCATCTTCAGAAAGCTTCTCACTTTTCCATTCCCCATTTTGGCTGCTTCTAAGCCAGGTGTCAGAACATTCCTGGACCATGCCCGGAATGAGGCATAGGAATGTATGCCTTCCTTGGAAGTGAATTCTTGCTCTTAGATGGTCGAAATCCTAAGCCTTGTTTAAAGTCACAGTCTTATTTTACCAATACAGCTATGGTCAAAATTTAGTCATCATATTTTCTATTTGATTCAAGTCATCAGCAGATGTCAAGAACTTTCTAAACATTACTCAGATTTGTCATATATCATTGCTTTTTCATGCCCCCCTTCATTGTGAGTACCTTCAGCCTATCAGGCTTTTATGGAAAAGCTGTACCCTTATTCTTTTCTTTATCAATTATTGACACAATAAAGATTTGATTAGATCACCAGGATTGTTTTTTCCTCCTTCTTTACTTCTTTTTGCCTCCTCCTTCTCCTTGTCTTCCTCCTGCCCCTCCTCCTCCTTCTGTCCTCTTCCTTTTTCTTCCTCTTCCTCTTCTTATTCCTTCCTCTCCCCTTTCTCCTCCTCCTCTTACTTATTCTTCTTCTCTCTCTGTAGTTAACTGTAATGAAATTCATGCAGATTTTGATTCAAGCTCTTGACAGTTTGGGTTATGGGCCTAATAATTAATTCTCCAAACTTACAAAATTCTATGCAGGTTGTTCTACTGAAATCCAGGACCAAATATCCTAAAAAGGACTTAAATTGTTCCAGATAAGAAATCCATGAAGTAGAATTTGTAATGATTTGTACATTTGGGGAAGAATAACTCATATCTTATGCAATGTATTTTTAAATAATTTTCCTTTCTCTATCTTACCAAATGGAATTTATAAAACTTATAGAATAAATAAATAGCTTAGGGTTAAGTCCTATATTGCCTTGAATTGGGGGAAATTTAAAATTAACTTTATGTTGGGAAATGTTTTCCCATTAACCTCTGTAAACATATTAAGCAGTCTCTGATGCTTTAGATGAAGGCAAAAAAATCTTCATGTAATCTGTAGAACTTACCTGACTGAACTCCCCTTTCTCACCATATCCAAATCCATGTGTCCGTTCCCTCTTTCTCTGCAGTCCAGCCACAGTGTCTTCCACTAGTTGCACAAATGTGACACATCCCTTCTAAAACTTGGGATGTATACATGCCAGTCCCTCTGCCTGGACCTCTCCATACTTCTCCCCTGAACCCTTTCCCTAGTAATTCTTCTTCCCCGAGATCTCTGTTTAAGTGCTACATTGCTTTAGACCAAATATTTGTGTCCTTACAAAAGTCATATGTTAAATCCAGACCCCCAATGTGATGGTATTTGGAGGTGGATCCTTGAGGAGATGATTATGTCTTGAGAGTAGATCCCTCATGACAGGAATTAGTGTCCTTACAAAAGAGGCCCTAAAGGATTCCATGTCCCTTCTACCATGTGAGGACACAGTAAGAAGATGGCCTTCTATAAACCAGAAAGCAGGCTTTCACCAAACACTGAATCTTCTAGCACCTTGATGTTGGGCTTCCCAGCCTGCAGTTTCCCAGACTGTGAGAAACAAATTTCTATTGTGTGTAAGCCCCCTGGTCTGTGGCACTCTGGTAGGGCAGCCTGAAAGGGCTGATACATGCATTTTCATGCTGATGTCTGCTGATCTGCTGGGTGGACTCATGCTCCCTCTTTTGTTCCTCACAACACCTTACAATTCTCTCGCAGATTGCTCATGGCTATAATTTCTTTGTTCTTACTTTATTGTGTGATTATTGGTTAATATCATGATCATATCTGGTTCTATATCACCAATACTTAGAAAACTTCTAGTTCCTTTAGGCAGTCAAATATTTGTAGAAAGAAAAGACAAACCTAGATCATTTTACAACACAAGAAACAGACATTCCTTTGAATTTTAAAATTCTGGGTGTCTAGAATTATGAAAAATAAAACAAATTTTATTATTTTAATTAATAATTGTACTATTCCAGGTTTTATTTTGTTTATATTGCTTTAACTTGTGTAAAGATAAACATCTACCATGGGTAATATTTCCCTGGATTTCCAAATATCTTCATAAGTATTTTGATCATGGATCTTTTACTCATTGACCAGGTATTAAGACTGTTGGGAACAGCCCTGCCTGGTTTCAGAAGCTGTAACCCTCTATGGCTAAGGCTGAGTAAAGAGAACTTGGGAGTATAAGCCACTAAGGAGACAAAGCTTATCTTCCTGGTAGGGGTGCAGCCTCTGCCCCCTTTTACTTCACCCTGCTTGGCCCCAGGTGGATGACTGGTTAGCCAATGATAGGTAAAACCCCTCAAGGAAGGACTTGGGGAGCTATAGAAAAAGGGGGTGATGGACTTTGCCCCTTGGCTTTGACATAGCCTGAGTCCTCAATCTGTCTGTGAGAAGTCTCTTAATCTCTTGGCTGCCTTACTTCCCCTCCCTGACTTAAGCCTGAAAAAATGCTGGGGGGGGGGGGCGGTGCAGCCCTGTGCTGGAAAGGGCAGGTTCCCTGGGGTGATTAGGCCTAAGAAAGAATGCATAAAATCCTGTGAAACCTGCTTCACTAATACCCTCAATTTAAATGATATGGGTCCAAGCATAAAATGAGTTTGTTTCCCAAAGCTTTATGGCCCTTTAGCTATCTGACCCTGACTCAGAATAAGCCCTCATAGTTCTTTGAATGTTATCTATTGTTTGATCATTACTACCTGACAATAATTGATGAGCTTTGCATATATGCCCTGTGTTCCTATGTAAATTGAACCCAATAAAAGCCCATTGAGGAACAGTCTCCTGGCCCTTCTCCTTTGAGAGATCAGACACCTTTCCTCCCCAAGCAGATTATGTCTTGGTAGACTTATTCTCATTCATGTCTGCCAGTGGGAGGGTGCCTGTGGGTGGAGCTCCCCCACGTATGACATCTTGTTGACCTAAGTTATTATTTTTCAAATATTTATGTTTTATTTTATTTTATTTTTAATACTCACCCAAGGGTATTTTTATTGATTTTGGAGAGACAGGAAGGAATAGAGAAAGAGAAACATTGATGTAAAAAACATCTATCAGTTGCCTCCTATGCATGCCCTGACCAAGGATTGAACCTGAAACCTAGGTATGTACCCTGACCAAGGATCAAACCTGCAACCATTTTGGTGTATGGGATGATGGACCAACCAATTGAGCCACCTGACCAGGGTTCAAATATTTTTTTTTAAAGAGTTTCAAAAGGTAGTAAAAACTTTCAATTTTTTGTTTTGACTCTTGGATTCTCAGAAATCTTTAGTCCTATTCTTTGTTTTGCATTTTTACAAATGTATATTTATCCATCAAAAAAGGTACACATAATTATCTTTCACCTCAGAAACAGAGGTGCATTTTGGTAAAACCCAAATGAAAAGAAAGGGAAGGGAAGCTATTTAAAGCAAAGTTGAGATGCAGCTGTAATATCCATAAGTTGAAAGTCAAAATCCTTACAGCTGATTCTTGGAAAATCTGATCTAACATTTCCCACTTAAAATAACTGCATGTAGCACTTATTTTTTATTTTTGTTAAGCACTCTGTGGACACTTGTAGTAGATAGTTGTCATAAGATTTTATGAAATGATAAATTAAGAAGGTTTGTTTCTCTTTGGCTACAGTGAGCAATAATAATAAGCCAACCAAAGCCACGAGATGGGAGAAAACTATAAACCATCACTCCAGGTTCATATACCATGAGTGAGACAAGGCATGTGACAGCTTATGCCTGGTGTTGGAACATAGTTGGCACTGGTTTTATTCATTCACTTCTTCACTAGGTTTGGGATAAAGGTTAAAGCAAATGTACTTCCTTACGTAGAGACACAGATGGAATCCCTCCCAGATCTAATTCTGCACCACAGGCTCACCACCCCTGTGTTCTGACCCATGTCTGTATTCATATCACTCCACATTTGGATTCTCATCATACCCATTAGACGCATTTTGGTACAATAATATGCTCTCATCAGTCATCCCTAAATCAAATAATAACCTTTAGTCTTTGAGAGACACATCAAACTAAGGTAAACTCTGAGAGAAGGCCTTTTAAAGAAATGTGTATGCTAAACTGTTTGCCTAAACCTTCACCTGGGTTGCTAGTTGTTCTGGCCAAACAGGACCTGAGATCAGACTATTTCAGTCCTCTCATAAAAAGGATAATAAAATGAATGTTTTTGAGAAAAATGTTTTTATGGAAACGTGTAATTCAAATGTTTTGGTGGTGGTTTAACATCAGATTTTACAACAGAACAGTTACATAGTTGCCTGAATTTTTAAAAGGTCTGGGGAATTTAAAAGCAGAAGTTATACTCTTTGTTGTGTTCTCAGTACAGAGAATCTGAAACTGGGGGTTTGGTGTGCCCACTGCTAGGCTTCTGGTTGTGTCTTTATCTGGATCATCTTCCATTCTGCAATCTGCTGGACCTTAAATATAACATGAAGAAAGCAGCAAGTAGTTAGAGGGCTGTTTGTTTTCCAAGAGAGGAGTAAGTTAGTCCTGAGTCCTCCAAACTCCAGCAAGTCATACAAAATTTGAGACAAAGGCCTAAGCCATTGTCTGTGAACAGAATAGAGCTCATCCTAGAGGCTTCAATGCACAGTCCTCATTGTTCAATTCAAAACTGACCGAGTTTCATGCTGATGGTCATTTCTTCATGCATGAGTAGCTCAAATGGCCACCATTCTTGGCCCTTACTAAGACCTCTGGGCAATTGAAAGAAGAAGACTTCAGGCTTGTTTTGCCACACTTTACTCAGAGAAGGCTGAGTCTAAAGCAACTTAGATATAGACACAGACACAGACACAGACACAGACACAGACACAGGCACAGGCACAGACATAGACACAGACATAGACGTACACACACACACACACACACACACACACACACACACAGATAGACCCAGGTTGCTTTATCTATATGTATATACAGATGTGTATACATATACCTATGTATGTATATGCACATATATAGAATGAATATATGTGTATATTCACATGCATGAATATGTATATGAATATATGTATATATGTATTTTATATATGTATTTGGATATGCATTTCTTTGATAAGCAATGAAGTTAAATATATTTATATGTTTTCATAGGTTTGGCCATTATAAGTTGCCATATTTTTGTTGGAGAGTACATCCTTTGTTGTTTTATTTTTAAATAGTATTATCTTATAAGAAAATCAATCCTCTGTATGTCATAAATGACACCTATTTTCCCCAGTTTGTATTTTATTGCTTTGAACTGAGGAGCAAGTTCAACATTTTTGTTTTAAAATTTAGAGCAAAGAGTACTGGGAAGCCATGAAGTGGGCAGGAGCAGAATATGGCTTTTGAAGGCCTATGAATGCCTGCACAAAAACAGACAGTGCAGCAAGCAAGCCAAAGCAAAAATTCATGAGCAACATTTTCATAAAACTAAAGACAAGGTGTCCTCACAAAGCCTGAAACACGAGTGGCTAAGTACAAACCATGGGCAAACACAGGACTGGAGTCTGTGCACAGAAGGAATTGAAAGCAATATGGCAGTGCCTGAAGCACTTGGAAGCAGGAGAACCTAAACTAGACAACAGAGACTATATGAGTCTCCTCAAACTGCCATAATAACGTGCCACAGACTGGGGGGCTTAAACAACAGAAGTTTGTTTCTTCAGAATTCTGGAGGCTGGAAGCCCAAGATCAAGGTGGTGGGTGGCAGAGGTGGATTCTTCTGAAGCCTCTCCTTGGCTTATAGATGGTTGTCTTCTCATTGTGCCTTCACTTGTTCTTCTCTCTCTGTGTCTGTGTGCCAATCACCTCTTCTTATAAGGGTGGCAATCAGATTGGATTAGAGCCTAGAATGATGACTTCATTTTACCTTAATCATCTCTTTGAAGGCTTTCTCCCCAAATATAATCACATTATGAGGTTATTGGTGGTTAGGAGTTCAACATTTGAATTTTGCGGGGACACAATTCAGCCCATAACAAGAACTCATTAGAAAGCAAGCAGGACAATCTGAGAGAAGCTGATGAAACTAGGAGGGGTTATATCCTTTGCAGTAGCAGTTGAATAGGAAGGGCCTGGAGGAAAAAAGGGCTGGAGTGGTCAGCTTGTTGTGAAACTCAAAATAACCCTCAATACAGGGCCCCGTATTAAGAAGAGATTACTCAAATTTGGATGAAAATTGAACAGAAAAAGAACAAGAGGAAAAAAGAAGAGAGAAGGTCTCAATAAAAGAGAGAAAGTGGAGACTCTCTGCTCCTCCTGTTTGACAGATAGCTGGACCTTCCTGTGCAGTGTCCACCACGCCCCTGAGACATGCTGGTGAACATTGGAGTGATCTGATTTGGCCATATCTGATTTGGCACCAGGGTGCCTGGTCATCAGAGCTGCTTTTAACACTGGCAAAGTGGATATTGTCACCATCGGTGACATTTTCATTGATCTCAACTACATGGTTTACATGTTCCAGCATGACTCTACTCATGCCAAGTTCAAAGGCAGAGTCAAGGTTGAGAACCAGAAGCTGGTCATCAATGGAAAGCCCATCTCCATCTTCCAGGAGCAAGATTGTGCCAACATTAAATGGGGTGATGCTGTGCTGAATATGTTATAGAGTCCCCTGGTGTCTTCACTAACATAGAGAAGAGGGAGCCAAGAAGGTCATTACCTCTGCCCCTTCTGAGGACACCCCCATGCTCATGATGGGTGTGAACCATGACAAATATGACAACTCCCTCAAGGTTGTTAGCAATGCCTCTTGTACCATCAGCTGCTTGCCTTCCTCTCCCTTAGTCCCAATGATAACTCTGACATTGTGGAGGGACTCATAACCACAGTCCATGCCATCACTGTCACTGGAAGACCATGGATGGTCCCTTTGGGAAGCTTTGGCATGATAACTGAGGGGTCACCCAGAACACGATCTCTGCTTCTACTGGCACTGCCAAGGCTGTGGGCAAGGACAGCCTTGAGATGAATGGTAAGCTCATTGGCATGGCCTTTGTGTCTTCACCCACAATGTGTCAGTAGTTGATTTGACCTGTAAAGCTGCCAAATACAGTGATATCAAGAAAGTAGTGAAGCAGGCATCAGAGGGCCCCCTGAAGGGCATCTAGGCAATACTGAAGATCAGGTTGTCTCCTATGACTATAACAGTGACACCCACTCTCATTTTCGATGTTGGGGCTGGTGTTGCTCCATGACCACTTTGTCAAGCTCATTTCCTGGTATGACAATGAATTTGGCTACAGAACAGGGTGGTGGACATTATGGTCCACATGGCCTCCAAGAAGCCCCCTGGACCACCAGCTCCAGAAAGAGGAAGAAAATCCCTCAGTTGTTGCCAGGGAATCCTTGCTGCAAATTGATCCCCCAACAGACTAAGACTCTCCTGAGCTCCACAGTTCCTCCATCCCAGACCCACTGAAGAGGGAAGGGGCTTAGGGAGCCCTCCCTTGTTATGGACCATCAAAAACACTCATGGTACCCAGTCAAAAGAAAGGAAAAAAGAGAAACTGAAAGAGAGAGGAGAAATTTTGAGCCATAATATTTTTCAGCAATTAATTTACCATATTTTGCTGTGCATGATGTGCACCCACGTTTTTGGCCCAAACTTTCAGGAAAAAAATATTTTGTTTTAATGTTTTAATTCAGTTTTTTATATATTTATATTTAGATAGTTGTTTTTAGTATTATAAAGGAATATTAGCATTTATTTTTGAACACACAGATATCATTATTGCTTTCTACAGTTACAACTTTAATGTATAAACATAAATAAAACATAAAAAAAATTATATAGATATGGAATTAGTACTACCCATATATAATATGCACCTTTATTTTTCCCTCAAAAATTTGGTGAAAAAATTGTGCATTATACATGGCAAAATATGGTAAATTGCTATACTGGAGCAAGTGAAAGGATGTACTAAAATTAATTTATCTAAAATTTTAAAATTTTGGATAAATTAAGTTCACATAAAAATAAAGAAGAAAAAATATCAATATTGAATTCCAAAAAAAACTTACTCAACTTTATTGATGTATAATTTACATACAATGAAATTTACACATTTTAAACAAGCAAGTGTATCTATCTAGGTCTTATTGGTTCTACTGTATTTCTCTAGAGAACACCAACTTATACATACAGATTTTGGTACCAAGGGTGGTTCTGGAGGAATAGAATTCTAAGAATGAATTTTCTAAATTGTTTCTGGCTTTCAGGATTTGGATCTGTATCATATTAGATGCAAAAGCACTAATGACTCTATTTTAAGTAGTTAACAACACACTGTATGTTTATAATCCATGGCATAATATGCCAATGAAGATGGGTAAAATAAGCAACAAGTATAAAAGTCACATGGACAAAAACTAGCGGGGGTGGAAATGGGAGGGGGTGGGGAGGGCTGGGGTGGTGGGCTGGAATGGGAGTAAAAGACAGAAAACTGTACAAGAACAATTAAAATAAATAAATAAATAAATAAATAAATAAATAAATAAATAAATGTAAAATATCTCCACTGAATACTCCTAATCAACCACTTGTAAGAAGTGAGGAGTAGCTGGGTGACAGTGTATAAGATACTTTCAAACATTTATAGAAAATGAATAAATATAGTGAAATTGGCTGATTTCCCCTAATATCACTGGACAAATAGATGAAAGAAAAGGATGAGCTCAGCGGTTTGGAGTCTTAACTCAAGTGCTACATACATGACTCAAAAGCATCTATGCCTTCTCTAAAGGAGACCCTTACCTCCTTTAGCCACAAGACAAAGATAATTGAAAATCAGATGCACAATCTCAACATGCAATTAAATGAATTACAAGTTAAATATTCAGCTTCTCAAGGTACCTACTGTTGAAGTGAGAGCATTGACTAAGAAAAAAATGGAATCTTGTAAGTTGAGATGGGGATGTGTTGAAAGCCTCTGATGAAGCTGAGGGCATTGAGCCCCTAAATTCTGATGAGTCTTCTTTGCCAGAGGAAGCAGCTTCCCATCCCTCTTCCCTCATCCCCTCAGTGGTAACAATATCTCCACCCCCAAAGGTAGCTGCATTCCTCATCCACACAGTAGCAGCCATTCCTCCTCTGTCTGAGGGGATTTACCTGCTTGCCCAAGGAAATTTTAATAGCCTCCATGAGGCAATTGCCATGCAAAGCAATGCTGATCCTCCTCAGCAACCTCCCCAACCAGCCTCTTTCCTTCTAGATCTGTACCTGGACTTAAGTTCCAGCAGGCCGCACAAGGGAGGAAGACACTGTGACCATCAGAAAGCATGCTGCACTCCAAGAGAACTACTGATTTTTTTAGTTTGTACAGAAAAAATCTGGATAACATGTGTGGAAATGAATAATGGTAAAAGAAACATGAGGTTAAATCTGGCTGAATTTATTGATACGGGCCCACTAAGTAGAGATTCTATATTGAAAGTTGTAACTCCAGGCATTAGAAAGAACTCTAACTGTTTGTTTGGTTGGTTGAAATATGGACCAAAAGTTGGCCCACAGTAAGCTGTTGGGAACTGCCTTGCCTGGTTTCAGGAGTTGTAAACCCCTCATAGCTAAGGCTGAGTGAGTGACCTTTGGCCACTAAGGAGACAAAGCTTATCTCCCTGGCAGGAGCGCAGCATCTGCTTCATCCATATCTGGCCCCCAATGCTTGGTCAGTTAGCCAAAGACGGGTAAGATTCCCTCAAAGGAGAGGTTACCTAAGACAGGCATGATCATGTGGAAGGCCCTCAAGGAAGGACGGGGGCTGGCCACAGCAAAAGGGGGTGATGGACCCTCGCCCCCCCCCCCCCCCCCGGCTATCCTGACGTAGCCTGAGTCCTCATTCTATCTGGGAGAAGTTTTCCCTATCTCTTGGCTTCCTGGCTCTGCTCCACTTAAGCCTGAAACATTGACAGAGGGTGGTGCAGCTATGCGCTGGGTAAGGTGGGCTCCCTGGGTGATTGGGTATAAAAAAGAATTCATACAGTCCTGTGAAACCTGCTTTGCTAAGAATGCTCTCAACTAAATGATAAGGGTCCGAGCAGGAAATGAATTTGTCTCCCAAAGTTTTATAACCTTTTGGCTGACAGACCCTGACTCCAATTAAGCCCTTAGAGTTCTTTGAAATGTTATCTATTGTTTGATCCTTGCCACCTGACAATGATTGATGAGCTTTACCTGTATTCCTGTGTAAAATGGACATAATAAAAGCCATTGAGGAAGGGGCTCTTGGCCCTTCTCCTTCTAGAGATAGGCCATCTCTCCTCCCCAAGCAGATCACGTCTTGGTAGTCTTATTCTCATCCGTGGCAGCTGGGCAGGGCTCTGCAGGTGGAACCCCCCCACAGCAAACAAATTGGAAATGCTGGTCATGCCTTAAATCAATGTTGAGAAAGAGATTCAGGTTTAGGGAGATTAGAATGTTAGAGTGGGTCTATCACTTGAGACCTACTTGCCTCTACTGGTAGGGTCCAGAAGACATTATTCACTAATACTGTAAGAAAAACATTTGTGACAGGAAGCCCATCATTTTTTAAGAGCTCTTTAATTATTCTTCTTTGTTGGCCAGATCTCATAGAGGGAATTATAGTCACTGAATTGAGAAACTTAATACAATGAGGGTAATTGGATCTGGGGTAACAGAGGCCAAGTGGTGGCACCAACCACCAAAGGCAGCTGGGTATCATTATTAGAATGACAACAGAGTCAAAGCAGAAATAGCAACAGTTCAACTTCTGCAGACCTATGGCTTTGGCTAATTGATCATGGTGTTTCTAGAGGCGAAATAGATAGGAAACCTCAAAATTTTTACTTGATCTATACAGTAGAAAATTTCTGGGTCAAGTGAACAAAAGTCTAACCTAAATCATAAAAACACAAGGTCATGGCCCCTCACCCAAGTCCTAGACTTGAGCTAGTTGATAGACTGAGGGTCCATTGAATAGAAGGGAGGTGGGATCCTCTTGAGGAAGGACCCAAGTACACTACTAAAAATCTATACTCTTCATCTTTCTCTTGATGTTCCCAGAAGACCAGAGGGTGACCTCAGCAGAAAACTTTAATAATAAGTATGCAGGATGACCTGATCTGCAAATGCCAGTCACCTTCTAACTTTAGTCATCCCTGTCATCACCCAACGGGTTCAGGAATAGTGGCCATTATGGCAGGAATGAAGATTATTCACAGTTTCCTTTAATTCTTTAAACCTATTATGTATATACTTAGTAAATCCAACATGAGGTTTCCTTTGACAGCCACCCCAGTTTTATTGAGATGTAATTGAAGTATAGCATAGTATAAATTTGAGGTGTAGGACAAAATAATTTCTTATATGTATATATTGCAAAGTGATTATCACAAGAAGTCTAGTTAACATCCGTCACCACAAAGTTACAATTTTTTTCTTATTTATTTCTTAAAATCTACCCTCTTAGCAACTTTCAAATATACATACAGTATTATCAACTATAGCCACCATGCTGCCCTATTGCTGCTTTTCATCCCAAGTATGAGCAACACTTCCTTGTTTCTTTGTAGGTCTCATAATTTCTTATTATAAAATAAAACATTTTTAATAATATAATGTGAAAACTCTGGAAATCAGGTTCCCTGCCTTTCTTTTTTTGCCTCTTCTGCTTGTTTTTGTTCATTTGTTTAGTGACATTTCTAAACTAATTCTGTAAAGTCATATTCTTTCGTACATGCCATTTAAGTGTGTACCTGGTTAGCTTAGTCATCAGGTGATGATCACATCATCCACTTATTTGTATCTTCTTCAATTTATTTTGTCAGTGTCTTATAAATTTGTGAGCACAGGTCTACTACCTTCTTGGTTAAATTTATTGCTATGTATTTTATTTTTGATGCGGTTGTATAGAGCAGTTTTCTTAATTTCTCTCTCTGATAGTTTGTACTGGTGTATAAAAATGCTACAAATTTCTGAATATTAATTTTGCATCCTGCTGCTTTACTGAATGTATTTTACTGTTCTAATATTTTTTTTGTGTGGACTCTATGAGGTTCTCTATACATTATATCATGTCATCTGCAAATAATCATAGTTTTACTTCTTCCTTTCCAATTAGGATGATCTTTATCTATTTTTCTTGTTTGATTCTTATGACTAGAACTTCCAAAAGTATTTTTGAATAAAAGTGACGAAACTGGACATCCTTGAACTGTTCCTGATCTTAAGAAAAACACTTTTAGCTTTTCCCCATTGAGTATGAAATTGGCTGTGGGTCTGTCATATACGGCTTTTACTATGTTGCAGTATGTTCTCTCTATTCCCACTCTGCTGAGAGTTTTTATTATAAATGGATGTTGAATTCTGGTTTTGTAATGTAACCTGTCACTACTCTTCTTTTATTTCTAATTTTATTTATTTGGGTTCTCTCTTCATTCCCCCAATAAGTCTGGTTAAAAGATTGTCAATTTTGTATATCTTTTTAAAGAACCAGCTCTTGGTTTCACTGATCTATTGTATTTTTTGAATACTCTAATTTATTTATTTCCACTCTGATCTTTATTATTTCCTTATTCCTCCTCACTTGGGCTTTGTTTTTCTTTTTCTAGTTCCTTTAGGTATAAGTTCAGATTGTTTATTTGAGATTTTTGCTTGTTGTTTCTTGAGGTAGTCTTATATTGCTGTGAATTTCTCTCCTAGGGCTGCTTTTGCTGTGTCCCATTGCTTTGGAGCCATTGTGTTTTTATTTATTATTTTTTTGTCTCAAGGTATCTTTTGATTTTTTCCTTGATCTCATTGTTAACCCATTTATTGTTTAGTACCATGTTATTTAGCCTTTATGTGTTTATGTGATTTTCAGTTTTCTTCTAGTAAATGATATCTAGTTCCATACCATGTGGTAGTGGAAGATGCTTGACATGATTTCAATCATCTTAAATTTATTGAGACTTGTTTTGTGGTCTAGCCTAGAAAATGTTCTTGAAAAGAATATATATTCTATTCCTTTGTGGTAAATGCTCTAATACCAATTTAACCCATATGGTATAATGGAGGGGTATCAAACTCATTTTCACCAGGGGCCACATCAGCCACACAGTTGCCTTTAAAGAGCCAAATGTAATTTTAGGACTGTATAAATGTAACTACTCCTTAACAGTTAAATGAGAGCTCCGCACTGCCGCCAGTTAGAAACAAGGTGCTGGGCTGGATGAAACAAGGTAGAGGGCCAGATTCAGCCCACGGGCATTGTTTGCCACCTGTGGTCTAATGTGTTATTTGAGGCCTCTGTTTCCTTTTTAATTTTCTATATGTAAGATCTATCCATTCATGTCAATGAGGTGTTAAAATCCTCTACTAGGACAGTATTACTGTTGACCTCTCTCTTTATATCCATCATTATTTGCTTTATATATTTAGGTGCTCCTATGTTAGATGCATAAATGTTTACAAGGGAACATTTATATCCTCTTGTTGGATTGCTCCCTTTAATATAATACAGTGTCCTTCTTTGTCTTCTATTACATCTTTTGCTTTAAAGTCTATTTAGTCTGATATATGTATCGCTCCCCATGTTTTTTTATTTTCAGATTCTATTGCATCTTTCCCATCTCTTTACCTTATTCTGTACATGTATTTTGATTCATAGTGGGTCTCTGGTGGGCAGCCTTAAGTGTGAATCATGTTTTCTTACCCACTAAGCTACCCTATGTCTTTTGATTGAAGTATTTAAGCCATTTGATTATTGATAAGTACATAGTGATTACCATTCTATTATTTATGTTTCTTTTTATCCTTTTTATAAAAAAAAGAAGTTCCTTTAACATTTCTTGTAACATTGTTTCAGGGGTGATGAACTCTTTTAGCTTTTTCTTGTCTGGGAAGATTGTTATTTCTTCTTTAATTTTAAATGACAGCTTTGCTATGTAGACTAGGCTTGGTTGTAGGTCCTTGCTTTTAATGACTTTGAATATGTCATGCCAATTATGTCTGGCCTGAGAAGTTTCTGTTGAGAAATCAGCTGAGCTCCATTTTAAGTAACTAACTAATTTTCTCTTGCTTCTTTTAAGAGTCTCACTTTGTCTTTAATCTTTAGCATTTTAATTATGATGTCCCTGGGTATGGGCCTCTTTGGGTTTTGTAAAATATTTTTTAATTTTTATTTCTTTCTGGGGGACAGATGCCTTTTTTAGGCTATGATCATATTATCTTTAGCTTGGGAAGGAGCAAACACTCTTTCATACTAACCAATCAGTCTTCCAATACTTCAAGGGCTTGCGCTCATCCCTCCACCTAACCAATCCATTTCCTAGATCTCCATGGGCTTGTGCTGGGCTCTTCTTCTAGCTAATCCAGTCTTTTTCCCAGATTGGACACCTCACCTTTGTGATTGCCATCTTGGCTCTTACGACCTAAGTGACTAACAAAGGAATTTTCCCTTTATTCTTTTCTCTCTCTCTCAGTTATCCCAGCTAATGACCTGTAATGATCCTTCCTGCCTGCTTTGGGGATTAGGTCCTGGGAGTGGAAGATGCAGTGGTCCCTTGGGAGCCTATGAATGCTGCAACTTCCTAGTAAGCCAAGCTTATTGTTCAGTTCAGCTCTCTATTTTATTTGTTTAACATCTGATTACATTTGCTGCTTTCATTTGTTAATACTAACTAGCTGCCTGCACTAACATATTTCCCCCCTGAAAATCCCTGGAACCTTGTAATCTTACAAGGGTAAATGGATGAAGTTCTCATCTTCTGTAGCTTCTTTCTGTTGTCAAAAGCTGTACTCCTGCCTGTCCCCAGGTGAGAAGATTCTTGCTATCTCTCAAGAAGAGAGCAAAAGGGAAGGGGAGCCTTTATGTGAGGGAGAGGGTTGTAAAGTCCGGGTCAGTCTGGTGCTGTCCTTGGGAGGTGGCATATGTGATGTTGAGAGGGTGGTGCTGCTGGACAAGTTGGAATCCTTGTTGTATTCTAGAAGAAACAATTTTTGGGGAAAAAAGGTTAAAATAACATGGTCTAAAATGAGGAATAGTATAACAACTAAGGGTATGGTGAGAGATAAGAATCAGGTGATAAAGGAAAGAATTAACTTTACAGTGCCCTGGGTTAAATCGGAGGAGGGGCTTCTCTGGAAGAAGGTGTGTCACACCTGTCTGAAGCCCTTATACTTAATTTAAATCAGGCTAAGGGGAACATTCTAAGATTCTCCTCCCACCACCCTGAAGCAGCTTCTTTTTGCCTGAATCTCTTGGGCAAAAAGGGGAAAACAGACTCATGGTGGCAGGACTTTGGTCCCTTCAGTCCCACCTTTTAAATAATAAAGTTTTACATTCTAGAAGTGAAGCTGATAGGCTGCTTCATACTTTATGGACCAGCCATCTAGTCCTGATAACAAGTCAGTTCAGCCAAACTGTTGAGTTTCATTTTAGGAGGTGGCAATGAATTTGGGCTTCCAGAGTGAGGCTTATATTGTGTAAAGAAGTAATCAGGTAAATGAGGTGCATGACTATGAAAATAAAAGAAAAAACACAAAGGTTAATGAACACAGCAAATCATAAACCAGTGTTTGAGACTGCCAGGCTGTCCGTTGAGAAGATGTCCGATGGAAGGCTTTGCTGCAGTGAGAGCAAGCAGCCTGACAGGTCGTCCTTATCTGCAGTTTGAACATCTCTGGTGACGAGATCAGGTGCCTAAGTGAGTTCTGTGCAACATATACAACCCTAGGAGAAAAAGGTTTGGTTCTCAATGATTCCTAGTCTAAGGACAGGAGAAAAAATGAAACAGTTTGGAGGGTTGAAGAAAACTAGAAGAATTCAGGAACCAGTTCAGTTTATAGGTGACAAATAAAACTTTGAAGACAGTTAACTGAACTAGAGTCTAATATCCAAAACTGAGCATTGTGATTTTTGATTGAAACACATTTTTTTCTGTCTAAAAATCATCCTCACTTTTATCAAAGAGACTGGGTTAAGCTAGTCATAATTTGGCCTGGTTATTTGCATAAGTACAACAAGAATAGCAATTTATCATACAGGTTTTTTTAAATCTGCTTTGCTGGAATCTCATTAAGAATATCCAGATTGAGTTTTAATCAGCACCTCAAGGCAAAGAAGCCAAACCACACAGTTGCCATCAGGCTTTGAGTGCAATACCTGTAGATCTGACTAAATTCCTCAAGTTCTTGAGGCCCCCAAAATGTCTTGAGTTTTCCTTCCTTGCCAAAGTAACCTTTGTTCCTTACCTGGAAAGACTGCCATAAATTATATGACTAAGCAAGGTACCAAGCTATTTCTCTAATGGTCTTTTATTAGCTTTCAAAGTTAATCACAATTCCTTAAAGCTTTCTGGTGACACCCAGAGTCCAGACATGTCTTTTTCAGACATGACATTCTAGTCAAAGTTTTAGTTAATACAAACAAAATTGGAAACTGATGTTATATATCTTATTATAAAGAGCATAGATTGTTATTGGATTCATGTAAACGTATTGCCATGACTCACTCATTAAGAATGGCCAAATTCTGGAGGAATCAGATAGAAAGAAAATATATAAAGCAAAAGGAAAACCCTTTTTCCTTTATCAGTGAAAAGGACCAAAATCCAACTCTGTGTAATGCAGCTAAAAGGTAAGCAATTAGTATATTTTTAGACAAGCAAACACATTTTATAACTTTTAGAAACATAGGCTCCTCTATTTTTGTAAGAAGGTATTATAAAGTAAAATCACTGATTTAGAAAGGAACAGCTGAAATAATCAAATTAAATTGCTCAGATGGCGAAGGTCTTTCTCTCTTGATAAGATTTACCTCCCAGAAATTTGCATTTTAAAAATGGCCAGAAAAGAGTTCTTGAAGACCAGGTATTTGCATTTTAAAGGTACAGACTTTAATTTTATAAAGCCAATTATCTATAAGCCTTTTTCTTGAGGGACCAAAGGTTAAATTTTCTCTCAGTTGGTATTTGAGTATGCACCCCAAAAGGTGTCTCTCCAGTTGGTACCGCATATTATCTTTGGAGAGAGATACTTCCTTTCCTGCAGAAGAGGGGGAACCTGGTTGGCTAAGGGAAAACATGGGTGTCCCCACTTTTCACCAGCCCTGCATCATGTGGTCAGTGCTTAGGATACACACAACCCCATGGAGGCTCTGGTGTCCCAAAGCCCATGCCTTGCCCCTCCCCCAACTGGTATGAAGAGCTTCCTGAAGACATTATGCCCAGGTGTGCAGTGTTACCTGTCTTCTGAGGGTAGCTTTACTTACCAAGAGTCACAGCAGTCATCAGGCACTGCTAGTTGGTCTCTCTCTGCTCAGTAAAGTAGCTTTAAGGTCACATCGATAATAAGTCCTTTAAGAGGCCTAGTAGAAAGAGAGCCACCCCTACAAGGGAAGAAAGAGCTCCATTCCTGAGACTCTCAAGGAAAAGGCATTTTAGAAAAAGATCCTTATATTAGCTAGGCTAGAAAGAGACAGCGTGCCCAACCCTGGGGGCAAGTCCTGTCAACCTTTTCTAGGAAGATTGTAGAATGCAGGATACCCCTGAGAGGATGAAAACGTTGTAAGAGAGATTAACAAACATCCAGTCAGTCTCCAGATTAGTTTCTCCTTGTGGAGTTTCTTTTCCAATTACTACTTTCCAATTAGTTTAATATAAACCTTCTCATTTCTGTGAGTACTTGCAAGTAAAGGATTCTACTTACTGCATACCTGCAGGAACATTAAGGAGAACCGGGATTTGGGAGTTTTGAGCCTTGGAGGCACCATTTCCCATGAATCCTGCACAGGTAGAGGAACTCAGCTGCCCTGGGCCTGTGGCTGCTGGGGCATAGACAAGCAACTGCTGTTGCAGCAGGAGCTGGGGCAAGGCAGCAGGCTGCGGACTGCAGGTGGGTGCTCAGGCCACAGAAGGGGCTCCCATGTACAGATTCCCAGGCTGTGCATCAGCAGGCAGCACTAGTGACACATACCTGCCAGGGGCTTCTCCCTGGACACCAGTGCACAGTCAGGGTCCAGGTAGGAACTGACAGAATGAGGGGAATTACCCAGTGTGCAGAGTCTGAGCCACAGGCAGCTGTGGCAGAGGCACTGTGAATAAGGGGGCCTCGGGGCAGGTGGACTGCAAGTGGGCCTTGTGCTCACTGCTGCACTGGGCCAAGGGAGCTCTGAGCTGTGCTGGGTGGGAGGATTTCGGGTATAGTGGTTGCAGGGTTGGGATAAGCATTTAGGCAATCCTCTTGGCCCACACTCAGGAAGGCGGGGCTGAGGGGAACTCCAGATCTGGAGCCAGGGCAGGGAGGGAGATGAGAGAAGGGAAACTGGAAAACACACACAGGCAGCAGTAGAGGGGAGAGAGACAAGTGAGTGAAGAAAGACTTCCTAGCCTCCCAGCACAAGGGAAGCAAGGTCCCCGTTCTTATAGCAAGCTAGGTCTCCTCCCATCCCTTTGTGATCACCAGATGTTCCTGGTGGAATTGGGGTCCTTTCCTAGAGTCACAAAAGAAACATTTCCCTTTGGGTTCATTTTGTTTGGGACTCTCCGTTCTTCCTTTACTAGGTTAGGAAAATTTTCAGTCATTATTTCTTTTTTTATTTTGTTTTTTATTTTTTAAAATCCTCACCTGAGAATGGATACGTGTACTGATTTGAGAGAGAGAGAGAGAGAGATCATTGCCTCCCATATGCACCCAGCCAGGGATTGGACCTGAAGTTAAGTACATGCCCTTGTAGAAGAAAAGTCAACTAGGACAAGGTGACCCAGAAGAGGAACCGGGAACTGGGAAAGAGTTTTGTTTAGATTACTTAGAAACTTCCAAACCATCTGGTTTCATTTAGGTAGTCATAACTTCTGCTTTGGCTTCTGTACCCAGCTTGCTGCAATACCCAGATTAGGCAGAGACTCCCCATTGGCCCAAGCCATTATTAGTGCCACGTAGACCATAACCTACACCACTATTTAAGGGCAGCAAACCCGAAGCAAGGGGCCCAGAATTTGGAGACTGCCTCCTCTGGGTCCGCGCGGGTAATAAAGCCTCACTCCATTACCCCAAATCGCACCAGAGTCATTATTTTCTGTAACACCCTGACTGGAATCAAACCTTCAACCTTTCAGTGCATGTGATGATGCTCCACCCAGCTGAGCCACCCTGCCAGGGCCCAGCCACTATTTCTTTAAATAGGTTGTCAATCCCTTGTACTCTGTCTTCTTCTTCTGGTAACCCTGTCATGTGAATATTGTCATGTTTGATGTTGTCCCAGTAGTCCCTTAAACTATCCTCATTGGTTTAAATTCTTTTTTCTTTTTGCTGTTCTGATTAGGTGTTTTCTGCTGCTTTGTCTTTCAAATTGCTTGTTTGATCCTCTGGTTCATCTAATCTACTGTTGATTCCCTCTAATGTATTTTTTTTTTATTTCAGTTATTGTATGTATTCTTTATATTTGACTGGTTATTTTACCTAGTTGCTATGTCCTTTTTTATGCTTAATATGTCTTTGTTAAAGTTCTCACTTAGTTTTTCAGTTCTTTCTCCAAGTTCATTGAGCATTCCTATAACCACTGTTTAGGACTCTGTATCTGGTAGATTGCTTCCCTGCATTTTGTTTAGGTCTTTTTCTGGAGTTTTCACCTGTTTTTTTTTTTTACTTGGGACATGTCTGTGTCTTCTCATTTTGGTTGTTTGTTTCTATGTGTTAGGTAGATCTGCTATGTCTCCCAGTCTTTGCAGGTTGGCTTTATGTTGAAGATGTCCCTATCACCTGGGCCTGGTGCTCCTGGAGTGTTCCTATGTGGGTTGCATGTGCTCCCCTGTTGAGCTGAGTTTTGACTGCCATTGGCAAGTCAGTAGGTGGGGTCAACCCTAAGGCTGACTGGCTGTGAATATTAGCCATGACCAGTATATGAGCTGCTGTGAAGGGGCTGACCTCACAGAGTAAGATTGGCCCCAGCAGGGTCTGGTGCCTGTAGAGACTACTCTTTGGGTAATCTCCACTTGGGGAGCTAACTGGGTGGTGCTATATTATAGTCTGAAGCCAGTCACCCATGTGTTGGTCCTGGGGCCTTTTGAGAGGGGCTCCAGTGTAGGCAAGGTCAGCTGCTGCCTGGGACCAGCCCAGAACTACTTGGTAGGAGCTACAGAGGAACATAGTTGGTAGCTGCCTGTCCTGGCCTGCAAGCATGTGGGAGAGGCCAGCAGAGGCTGGCTGCCCCCAGTACAGGGCCAGGGGCCACTAGGCTAAAGACACAGGGAACATGAGACCTGCAACTATTGTCTAGCTGCCCATAAGACTCAGCTGCTGAGAGAACAATGAGCAGTCTACAAGTTGGGTAAGGTGAGGTCTCAGGGAGTCACCGGGGTGGTGTGAGTGGTGTTCTTCAGGTTACCTAATTCAGATTCATAATTGGGCCAGTGCCAAGCCTGGTACACTAAGCAAAAGGTACTGAGCCCAATGAGGCCAGCCACCACCTGCCTGGGGCCTGTGGAACTTGGAGAATTTTTAAGAAAGACCACAGCACAAGCCAAGTCTGACCACCAGCTACTGAAAAAGCCTCCAGCAGTCCCTGAGTTGGGATGGGGTAAGGGTTTCAGGGAGTTGTCTGGGTGGCATGAGTAATGTTTACCAGGCAAATGCAGATTTAGATTTGACCATGTAGGGGGACAGTTCAACAGAGAAAGGATAGTTCTTGCCTGTTGTTGTGTGGGAAAGAGGTTAAACATAGGGACAATGGTGGCTGTCCCTCCAGCCCTCACCCTGAAGCTACACAACTCAGTTTCTCCCTGTGTATCTGGCACCCCCCAGCCACAATTCCTGCACCAGAGCCCAGGATGAGGCCCGAGAGGTACTGAGTCTGTGCATGGGGCCTTTAAAATATCATCTGTGTTTCCAGCAGTCTTCTCTGTCACACAGACTGAGAAAATCCCTGCTTATTTTCACAGCCAAATGTTGGGGCCCTCTTCCCAGTGCTCACGTTCAGGGAGCCTGGTGGAGGGTTGGGACCTCTCACTCCTCACAGAGGAGCTCTGCTGCTGAAATATCTCTCCTGGTGAACTGCCTAACTTGCGTGTGGGGACAGCAGGTTTTACGTCTCCACTCCTCCTACCAGGTTCATGTGCCTTCTTCTTTATATCCTCAGTTACGGGACTCCTGTTTAGCTGGTCTTCAGGTTTCTCCAAGTTGACTGTCCTGTAGCCTGGCTGTAATTTTAATGTGGTCATGGAAGCAGGCAGCACAGGTTTACCTCCTCCACCATCTCACCTGGAAGTCTGACAGACTGGGAATTAGTGACAGTAAGATAAAGATAAAATATCTAAACACCTCAAAATTAAATAACACATTTCTACATAAAGCTATTGGTCAAAGAGAAATCTAAGAATAGAAAGTATTTTAACTGGAAAAAAATCCAACATATCACAATTTGTTGGATGTAGGTAATAGAGTTGGAAGTGATCGCATTAAGTGCTTATAGTAGAAAAGAAGAGTGACCTCGAAGATTTCATACTTCCATCTTTAAAAAACTGTAAAAAGAAGAGTGAAATACAATGAAAGAAAGCAAGAGGAAGAATATAATAAAAATAGATAATGAAGTAGATAAAAGTGAATTTAAAAGAAAGAGACAAATATTGAAGACAGGCTAAGAAGATCAAATTTCTAGATAATAGAAATTCCCATAGTGGGAAAAAAATCAAAGCAAGGATTCAAAATATTAAAAATATAAATTAAGAACATTTTTATGGAATTAAAAGAATTTTAGGATACATGTTGAAAGAGCAACATAATATATTCAAGAATATTGACATAAAATGAACAAAAACAAGACATATTCTAATTAAAATTACTAGTTTTTAAAATAGTCACTTTTTCCAAAATAGTTAAACAGAATTACCATATGATTAAGTAATTCTATTCCCAGTTACATGCCCCAAAATTGAAGATAAGTACCACAAATATTTGTACATGAATATTTACAGCACTATTTACAACAGCAAAAGGTAGAATCAACCCAAATGCCCATTAATGGATTAACAAATTACATATATATAAAATTTAAATATATAAATTATATAAATTATATATAATATTCATGTGATATAATATTCATGTAAATATACTATATTACAGTGTATATCTATATATAGCAATATTATCTGTTATTCAGCCATAAAAAGAAAAGAAGTACTGCTGCATCCTACTACATTCATGAACCTCAAAAACATTATACATGTAAGAAATCAGACCCAAAGCATCACATACTATATGATTCCATCTATGTAAAATATCCCAAATTGGTAGGTCCACAGAAGCAGGAAGCAGATTGGTAGTTGTCATGGATGGGGGGAAGAAAAAAGGAGAAGTGACCTCTATGGGCATGGAGTTTTCTTCGGGGTGGTGCAAATGCCTTGGACCCGCGTAGATGTGGAGGTTGCACAACATGGCAAATGTACTAAGTGCTACTTTAATTGTTTTATTTTATGTTACATGAATTTCCCCTTAATTCTAAAAAGTCACTTGGCTATAAGCAAAAAAATAGCAAAACATAAGAAAAAGAAAGCTAGGTTACCTGATTTTTGACAACAATTTATGCTAGAATAAAATGAAATAATATTCATAAACTAACTCAAAGAGAAGAAATGTGAGCCAAAGTTCTTATATACAGCAAATTTAACTTTTATGTGTAAAGGGCATAGATCATCTGTTGTCAAATTGTAAGAACTCAAGGAATTTTGTCCTCATGAGTTCTTCTTGAGGAATAAGCCAGGAACTAACTTCGGACAACCCAGATGACTTAAGGTACATCAGTGTAAGGACTGGTGGTGAGGAAAGAACATACAGTTACTAGTGTAACTAAGAGTAAAAGAGGTTAAATTACAGAAAGTACAGTATTAGTGAATTTATAACTTATTTTTAAAATAAAATTTAATTTATTAAATTTCTAAATTATTTTAAAATTTTATTAATCATTTTAAAAATTGGAGAAGAACATTCAGGTTATATGAAAAACAAATTTTAAGCTATTCTCAAAAAACCATAATCAAGGACTATAATATTAGTATTGTTATTCTGAGACTATTGTCTATGTAATGAGGTAATGAGGTAAGTGAGTCACTGTGGAATATTTCAATTCTATCATTTCCTGCATATTTAAGAACCATAATTCTCAGTGTTGAATAAAAATGATAATCATATAATACACAGAGCTTTTTTAAAACAACAATCCTGATAATAGATTTTAATATTCATTCGTGAAGTACTTTATTTTGTATGTAATATATTTGCCCTAGTTCTGTCTAATGAAGAGATTATTCAATGACCAGGTTTGTTTTGTTTTGTTTTGTTTTTTACTATTTTACAAATTGTTGGTTTTATGCCTGTGGCAGGAAATGTACAAGATGACTCTGGTTTATCTTTTTATACCAAATAGTGCAGACACTACCTAAAATTACTAGAAACGTGTAAAAGGACCCAGAAGCCAATGTGAACTCCCACTGGCCAAAACCAGGATGTTTGAGCTTTGATAAGATAATAACTATATAGTAATTGCAATAAATTAATACGCAGCAAATATGTTTCAATCCCTCAATTCACAATAACATATTTTTGAAAACCTAGTTAGTTGCCTGTGGAGATTAGTGGGGAAATTAATTAATTATTTAAAAACTAGTAAATAAATATAAAACTGGTAAAAAATAGAAAGAGTATCTAGCACTTTTTCGTCTCTCATGTCAGAACTGTTGCTAAAGGTATCCAAGTATTAGATGAGGGGTACTATCTATTTATAGAAGTATTCCAGTTAATAAATTATAAATAAATGATAGAATTTTAGCATTTTGCAACTGTAGTTCATTAACAAATTTAAATACTAACATCATAAAAAAAGAGACTGAGCTATCATGCCCCTCCCAAGAAAGAACCTGGCGCTAGTTGTAGTCTTGCCTCAGGGACCAGTCACTAGACTGATCTAGTCTTTGAGTCTAACGGCCAGTATGGGGGTCCATAGCGGGGGCTGGGATGCGCTGACTGGCACAATGCGAGTGCCGTTAGAAAAACCAGACCAAGAGCAACATTCACGTCCAACGTCCTGGGCTCTGCAACTGCTAGACTGTAATGAAAGGGATTGAGGAGAAACTTACAGAATAAGATAAATCTAAAGGACATATCTTTTTTTTTTTAATTTGAAAGATTAAATGATTGTGTTAAGGGAATCACATTGTGGTGATACAACTATAAAGTGACACAAAGAAAGACTAACATACAATCAGGATAGGAGTTACTTTGTGAGGAAGGAAGAGGGGCTTGAGATTGGAGTGGGGCCCAAAGAAGGACTTATGGAGTGGGGGGCAACATTTTCTTGCTACACCTCTGTGATGGTTATAGTAAAAAATGTAAAACATACCTATCACTTTCTCTCCTTTGTGGACTTTGTCAATTGTGGTTCACCTTGAAAAGTTTTCCTAAGAACAAACTTTATATTTACTCTCTGTACACTTGACATGATTCCTTGTATGCTTAAATTATGTGTCCTAATTTTTGTTTAGTATATGGTGTGAGGTAGGAATTTCATTTTACCATTTTTCATTCTTTACAAATATATTCAAACTGGTTTTTGCTATTGAAAAGTAATGTATGCATGTGGAGGAAACCCACAAATGATGTGCAAGAGGAAAGTAATCCTCCTTCCATCTACAACTCCATTCCTCTGTCAAAGGCAATCACTGTTAATAGTTCTTTTGCCTTTATCATTGTTATTTTGTACTGTAGTAGACAACTATACTTGCCACTTGGTGTATATAATCGTTTTTCTTTGCAGAAATAATTATGAAATAGACTTCACCTAGCATATCATTTCTGTAAATCTGATTTAACCTTCAGTTGATATAGTTCCTTAGTCACATAAATTACATCACAGACAGAAATAAGATACAAGTTGAGCCAACAAAGTTGGATTTTAGGGATTTTTATCCCAATACTGAATAAGGTAGCACCCGTTAAATCTATTATTGTCAAAATGATGTCTAGAGGTGCTTCAGACCACTACACGTACAGCCCAAGAACGGAATCAACAGAGTGAAGATATGGAGAAAGTTGAGTTTGATAATATGTTTTTTGAGCCCTGTCTCACTATACCTAAAGTTAAATTCTAGATGTTCTCAGTTTACATGTGATAAAGAATTCCTTGGTTGCACACTTAGATTTTTTTGTTGTCATTTGCAACCAGAATTCTAGCTGATACTGTATCCTTCTGAAAATTGTTTATAACTACTCATACATACACACCCACATACACACACACAAATAATTCTCATTATCAGCTCTCAGGAACCAAATAGAGTCAATTAAACTGTCTATTATAAATCTTTTTAGTTCACTTCTTATGCTCTGAAACTCATTGAACTGGGTCTCTAAGATCTAGATCTTGCTATTTGAACTGATACATTTATGTGTGGGTGTGTGTACGAAGGGGCATTTTATATATAATTGACCCTCAAACAACTCAGGGGTTAAGGGCACCATCCCCATGCAGTCAAAATTCCGTAAGTAACTTTTTAATCCTCAAAAACTCAGTCATCCCTCAGCATGCACAGGAGACTGGTTCCAGGATCCCCATGGGTAGCAAATTCTGTGGCAGATCATGTCACCTGTATAGAATGGCATAAGCAATGCACACAGTTGGCCCTCTGCATCTGCAGAGTCCCACCTGTGCATTAGAAATAACATCACATGCCATACACACTCTCCTCGGCTCTCTTCTCTCCCCTCAACCTCGGCCTCCTGCCCAAGGGCTGACCCAGGCCTAAACTGAGCCACTCAATAAGGAAACCCTTGCTGGAAGTACTAGGGAAAATGGGCTCTCTTTCCCTAGAAAAGTGTTGCCAAATTGTCATCCCATAAGCCAAAGCTGCCTGTGGTCATCTTCATGGCCATGCTGTGAGAGCCGGTCTGAGGCTCTGGCTGGGCCAGGGCAGGGCAGGGCAGAGAGATGGTATTCTACAATGGCTGATGCTGGGTTCCAGTCCTTCCTGAAGCCTGGTGCACCTCTGCACTTCCGTTTCACCCACCCAATCAGTTCTACTATTTGCTTAAACAAACTTGATTTGGATTTTTTTCTTTAGCACAGAAGATCTTGATTGATACAGAAACTAATTTGGTCTCTCCACAAAAACGAGGACTGATCAAATGCACTGTCAGCTGAGAAGTTTAGTGCTCTGGTGCATGTGCTGAAGGCACATGGGGCATTCACAGAAGAATAAAGTTCACTGCTGAAGTGTTTCCACTCATAGCTTGTTGAGGTTTTGTTGCCTAAAGGGAGAAGAATCTCAGTGGTTTTTCTAAAATAATACATGGTATTGTTACATTTTGACGTGCCACATATTGCAACACAAACCCAATTCACAGCAAGATCAATGGCCCCAAGCTTATCATTGTCCTGATATTGTTGGCCCTTAGAAATTTCACAGGGGCCCCACTGCTTTCAGAGTAAAAACATCAATCATCCATGTGGTGATGCAGGATTAATTCACACATTCAAAAGCATTTGGCCCTGACAAAGTGTGCGCCTTCCAAGGATGGCTTCTCATTTGAAGCTCATCCCCCCACAAGGCTTAGTGAGATCAATAAATGTCCCAAAGCCCTAAGGACTCACTTGTGTCTTTTATGTTTTCCTTTGCACGATGGCAAAAACAAATCTAGGGCATTTGGAGAAGTTGTCTCTACATAAAAACTATTTTGGAGAGTCCTGTTGGTAAATGCCTTAAATGCGTAAGATTTAAATGCTGAGAAGATGAAATAATTTTCCTTTTAAGGATTAGCTACTACTATGTGGGACCCAGAATTTAAAAAAAAAAAAATCCATTGTCTTAAAAAAACTTTTAAAAAAACCTTGGAGAGAAAAAGAATCTCAGATTATGGAAGCACTATAACTTCTAATAATAGGGCATGAATAGGTCTTACTTTTCTCAAAAGAATTTTCATTAATCAGTCAAAATACAAAATGAGTCAAGTTATCATTTGAAATAATGTATCCTTCAACTAAATTGACCATTTAGTTCAACCAGATACATACGGTGTGTATATGTATATGTGTGTGTTTACACACTAGTACTTACAGAGCAATGCTCTGAAGATAGTTTGCAAAACCTTCAAATGTCTACAAAATCCCTTTGAAAGATCAAGTAAATCTTTTTTTTTTTTTTTTTTATTTTAGAGTAGCTTGGGGACACATTTTCTTTACCCACTTCCGATTTTTTCTTTAGCAAATATAAAGAATTTTTCTACAAAAGAAACGAAGTACATTTAAAAAAAAAATGTGTTCTTCCTTGCTCATGGTAGTTCCAGGACCAGAAGTAGAATATACACCCCTGAAGCCTGAAGGAAGTCTACGTGTTAGGTGTCAGAGGGCCATTCTCTCCTAACCTTCCACTCAGAGTCTGTCTATGATACCCTGCAGTATAGGTCACTACCAATCCATACAATAAACCATGTGATAAGGAAACGGAGACAAGTAGTTAATTCAGACAAACTCACTTGTTGGGAATGAACTAGTAGCTGTACCTAATCTTTGAGGGTTTTATTTTTTCACGCCAGTTGGACTTTGAGCCTAATCTTTTAAATTCTTCAAGGATTATTTTTCTCATTCAAATCTTACTATTGTATGCTTTTTAATATATAGAAAGGAGTATCTGAACTCTTGTTTAAGATACTTTCTATATGAGGACTAGAGAGCTATTAAAAATTTCCCTAAATTTAGATAAAACTGGGAATAAAAGAAAGTGTTTTTTGTTTGTTTGGTTGGTTTGTTTTGTTTTTTTGCAAGGTGTTGTTTAGGTGTCTGAGTCTGGGGGATTTTCAACCCTCCAACTTACCCATGACTGGCAGTGAGCCTCAGAGATTTACTCATTACGCACCATGAATAGCAACATCCGTGGTTCTTGCAATGTGTCCATCAGTTGGAGAACTAAGCAGATGTAATGACTGATGAATTACATTTTATGATGCAAATGGTCCTGGGAGGAATTGTGTCCCCTGTATCCCAGATTCTTTCTCCTTTTAAACATCTCATTTCAATGTCTTGCATGTAACACTTTAAAAGTTATTTTTACTATTTTTGTTTCTTTAGAGAAAAGCCTTATTGTATAGGTAAAGAAGCTTGCTTGACCAAATCATAAAAGACATTTCACTCTAAAAAGGAACAAGAGAAAATGAATATATCTTTTTTCTACATTTACCATTAGTTTGAAGGAGAAAAAAAGCAGATAATTTTATTAGACTACATGATCCAGAAGGTCTTCAAAGAGGAAAAAAAAGTTCTTTGAATGCAGCTTTAGTAGCTAAATTAATATTTTAAAAGCTTATGTGTATAACCTCCAGCTATTATGAGAAGTAACTTCTTTCAGCTTGTCAGATGTGAAGGAAAATCGATAAACCAATGACATAGAGGAGAATGATATAGCAGATTGACTTTTTTTTCATTTAAAATAATGAGGAAAAGACTGTTTCTTTTGTATTTTGTCAAATTAGCATGATGCTATTGATTCTTTGATAAGAAATCTGTGGTGGTTTTGTTGTTTGCTTTCTCATGAGAAAAGTTCATAGCACAAAACGTACAACAAGCTGTGTTGTCTTGCTCAATATCATCTGTATACATTCCTGGGACCTGTACAGTTCAGTGCCCAACTAGCATGATCACCTTGAGCAGCAAGCATTTTACACTGTCCATAATACTCAAATACTCAACGGGTCCTCAGAGAAGTCCCAGTCTCCCTCTCTCTCTCTCCCCCCCACCCCCTGTTCATGGGAAATGATTTCTAGGAGGTTTCCTTTTCTTCCTTTTTATTCTCCTGTCTTTATCATCTTATAGACACATTATTGTGAAAAGCTCATTGTTATTAAACTCCTTCTTCCCTACCCTCATTTTCTCACTCAATAAACCATCTTTTCACCAAAGTACCTTTCTTCCATTATAAAATAGGACAGCTAAAGCTGAAAAACTTGCTCATTTGTATTTTGACTATATAAGCAGTAATGTTTCCCCCCTGCCCCCTACATTTTTCCAGAATTTCTGGTGCTACAGCTATTTCTATCAATTCTGTCTTTTGCCCATAGGTGACTGCAGCATCTGAGATTTTTTTATTAAACACTTTTGAATTTTATTGTTGTTCAGGTACAGTCTTGTGCCTTTACCTACCACCCCGCCCCACCACCCCAGCCATCTCCACCTCTCCTCCCTCTTTCCAACCCCTCCTTGTTTTTGTCCAGGTGTCCTTTATACTTGTTCTTGTAAACCCTTTGCCCTTTTCCCACCATTATCTCCGCCCCCTCTCCTCTGGTTATTGTCAGTTTGTTCTTAATTTCAATGTCTTTGGTTATATTTTGTTTGTTTGTTTGTTTTGTTGATTAGGTTTCTGTTAAAGGTGAGATCATATGGTATTTGTCTTTCACCACTTGGCTTATTGCACTTAGCATAATGCTCTCCAGTTCCATCCATGCTGTCACAAAGGGTAAGAGCTCCTTCTTTCTTTCTGCTGCATAGAATTCCATTGTGTAAATGTGCCATTGTTTTTTGATCCTTTCATTTACTGATGAGCACTTAGGTTGCTTTCAGCACTTGGCTATTGTAAATTGTGCTGCTATGAACATTTGGGTGCATAGTCTCTTTTGGATTGGTGTTTCAGCATTCTTAGGATATAATCCTAGCAGTGGAATTGCCTGGTCATAAGGCAGTTCCACTTTTAATTTTCTGAGGAAATTCCATACTGTTTTCCACAGTGGCTATACCAGTCTGCAATCCCACCAACAGAGCACTACAGTTCCCTTTTCTCCGCATCCTCTCCAACACTTGTTGTTTGTTGCTTTGTTTATGATGGCCATTCTGACTGGTGTGAAGTGGTATCTCATTGCGGTTTTAATTTGCACCTCCCTGATGGCTAGTGATACTGAGCATCTTTTTATATGTCTCCAGACTCTCTGTATGTCCTCCTTGGAGAAGTGTCTGTTCAAGTCCTTTACCCATTTTTTAATTGGGTTGCTTGTCTTCTTAGGGTGGAGTCATGTGAGTTCTTTATATATTTTGGAGATCAAACCCTTGTCTGAGGCATCACTGCCAAATATGTTTTCCCATATGGTTGGTCCTCTTTTTATTTTAGTGCTGTCTTCTTTAGCCATGCAGAAGCTTTTTATGTTGATGAGATCCCATTTGTTAGTCTTTCCTTTCTATCCCTTGCTCTAAGGAAGATATCAGTGAAAATATTGCTGTGTGGAATATCTGAGATTTTCCTGCCTATGATCTCCTGAAGGACTTTCATAGTGTCATGACTGATATTTAAGTCTTTCACTCACCTTTATTTTTGTATATGGTATAAGTTGGTGGTCAAGTTTCATTTTCTTGCATGTCGCTGTCTAGATCTCCCAACAACATTCATTGAAGAGGGTATTTTTACTTCATTTTATGCTACTTCCCCCTTAATTGAATATTAATTGACCAACGAGACTTGGGTTTATTTCTGGGCTCTCTATTCTGTTCCATTGGTCTATGTGTCTATTCTTATGCCAGTACCAGGCTGTTTTGATTACAGTGCCCTTGTAATGCAGTTTGATATCAGGTATTGGGATTCCTCCTACTTTGTTCTTTCTCAAAATTGCTGCAGCTATTCAGGGTTGTTCATGGTTCCATATAAATTTTTGAAGTGTTTGTTCTATATCTGTGAAGTATGCCATTAGCACTTTAATAGGTATTGCACTGAATCTGTAAATTGCTTTGAGTAGTATGGACATGTTGATGATGTTAATTCTTCCAACCCATGAACATAATGTATGTTTCCATTTGTTTGTGTCTTCCTTAATTTCTTTCTTCAGTGTTGTGTAGTTTTCTGAGTACCAGCCTTTTACCTCCTTGGTTAGGTTTATTCCAAGGTATTTTATTTTTCTTGTTGTTATATCAAATGGGATTTTTTTTCCTGATTTCTGTTTCTGATATTTCATTGTTGGTGTACAAAAATGCCTTTGATTTCTGATTATTGACTTTATATCCTGCTGTTTTGCCAAATTCACTTATTAGTTCAAGTAGTTTTTTGGTGGGGTCTATAGGATTTTCTCTGTACACTATTGTGTCACCTGCAAACAATGACAGTTTTGCTTCCTCCTTTCCAATTTGGATGCCTTTTATTTCCTTTTCTTGTCTGATTGCTGTGGCTAGGACTTCCAATACTATGTTGAATAGGAGTGGTGAAATCAGGCACCATTGTCTTGTTCTTGATCATAGTGGGAAAGCTCTAAGTTTTTGCTCACTAAGTACGATGTTGGCTGTAGGTCTCTCGTATATGGCCTTTATTATGTTGAAGAATGCTCCCTCTATTACCACTTTGCTAAGTGTTTTTATCATAAATGGGTGCTGTACTTTATCAAGTGCTTTTCCCAAACCTATTGATATGATCATGTGATTTTTGTCTTTACCTTTGTTTATGTGATGTATTATGTTTATGGATTTGTGAATATTCTACCATCCCTGCATTCCTGGGATGAATCCCACTTGGTCATGGTGTATGGTCTTTATAATGTATTGCTGGATGCAGTTTGTCACTATTTTGTTGAGAATTTTAACGTCTATGTTCATCAGTGATATTGGCCTGAAGTTTTCTTTCTTTGTTGTATGTTTTATCTGGTTCTGGGAGTAGGATGATGCTGGCTTCATAAAAAGAGTTTAGAAGCCTTCCATCTTCTTGAATTTTTTGGAATAGTCTGTGAAGGACAGGGGTTAGCTCTTCCTTAAATGCTTTGTAGAATTCTCCTGTGAAGCCATCTGGTCCAGGGCTTTTGTGTTTCAGAATCTTTTTGATTACTGCTTCAATTTCATCAGCTGTTATTGGTCTGTTCAGGCTTTCTGCTTCTTCTTCATTGAGTTTTGGAAGATTATATTTTTCTAGGAATTTGTCCATTTTACCTAGGTTTTCAAATTTCTTGGCATATAGCTCTTCATAGTAATTTCTTATCATTCTTTGTATTTCCATGGTATCAGTGAGATTTTCCATGTAAGTTACAGATGTGTTGTCTGCCTCCTAGATTCTCCTGCCCCTTGCCTATTATATGACTTTATTGGCCAGCTCCTTCTGGCATGAGCTGCACATTTTCAGATCCTTTGATAAGATAGTCAAGTTAATAGAGAACTGAGATGTGATAATGCCCACGACTTTTATACCTGACAATCTCTTTGTCTGATTTACTGTCAATACTGTGAGCTCATCCAATCCCAAATTCTTCATAATTTGATCTGTTTATGGTCTAGCCAGAAATGAAGCTTATTGCTTGCACCCCATTTATTAGCAGTTGGAAGAGCTAGTTCATGCCATCTGAGATCAGTGAAGCCATTTAACACCAGGCACCCTTTGGCATCAGCAGGTGGAGGCTCTGTGTGTGTGTATAACCTGACCTCCAGAGCTGACCCCTACTTGCTGCCTCCCAGAACACAGGGCCTGTTTTTCTTCCTCAGTGATCCTCAGTCATCTCAGCTATCTCAGATATCTATTTTTAACTTGTTTTTTCTTATAAAAGATTTAACTATTTTCCTTGAGCTATTTCTGTTATTTCAGCAAGCAGACCTTACCTTTATAGTCCTACAAATCCCAACTATTATATAATCATAATCATGGGACTGAATGTCTAGCAGGGCTGTCCAACCCATGGCCTGCATGCTGCATGTGACCCAGGATGGCTATGAAAGAGGTCCAACACAAAATTGCAAATTTACTTAAAACCTTTTAGTACTCATCAGTTTTCATTAGTGTTTGTGTATTAAATGTGTGGCCCCAGACAACTATTCTTCATCCAGTGTGGCCCAGAGACACTGAAAGATTGAACACCCCTTATATAGTGCTTTGCTCCACAAATATCTGAATTGAGCATCCATATTCTGAAGGGAGATAATAGGTCTTTTAACAGCTTTTAATATGCCTTTAGTCTCTGGCACAGTGCTTTGAACATGGTAGACAATAATATGTCTGACTGATTTTCAATCAGGGGCACTGATTTCCTTTCATTTTTGGTTTGTTCTAGTTGTGATCCAAACAGCAAGGTCTTGTTTAGTCTCAGTAAAAATTTTCTGAATGTTGAGTCAAAATGGACCTGTACGTAAGAGATGGGTGATACTGGTTACAGAATGCAATAGGGGAGCCTTTAAAGATTTTATTTCTTTTTAGAGAGAGGGTAAGGGAGGGAGAAAGAGAGAGAGAGAAACATCAATGTGTGGTTGCCTCTGGCAGGCCACCTACTGGGGACCTGGCCCACAATCCAGGCATGTGCCCTGACTGGGAACTGAACCAGCAGTCCTTTGGTTCACAGTCTGCTGTTCAATCCACTGAGCCACATCAGCCAGGGCAGGGAGGGACCTTTAAAGTGCTTCTACTCTGCTCTATTTTTTCCTCAATATTCTTCTTTTGATTGTTTTCTACACAACTACTTCCACGGAGCCCCTCTTGAACTGGAAAGAGATGGAAAGGGTGGCTACCAACCTTTTAGCATTTACATACCAGCTGTCATCCAGATCTGTACAGTCTGGGTATTATTGTGGGTAACAGAGAAAAGTTATGTTGTTTTCCATATGAATTTACATTGGGTCATCCTGTATCTGGGTAAGAAATATGCTTGATAATGATAGACTATCCATATTAGATCCAGGGCAAAGGAGATATGGGGATGTGGAAAGAGAAAGAACAAATGAAAGCAGCACCAGGGTGGGAAAAGGAGGACCCAGTAAAGGTAAAAAGTTTGTAAAATCTGAACCTGGAAGAAGTAGAAAGGATTCAGGACAAGAACTCATCTGTCTGTGCAGTGGAGCTCAGTGAGGGCCAAGGGTCCCACACAAAACCAAAAGATCCAAGGTGAGAAAACCTGGAAAGATGAACAGCCAAAATGGAGTCTCAATGGTTTCAGAAAACCCATTTTTAAATTAAATCCAGTCTATCTAAGTTCAGTCATAAACCTTCTTATTTCTTCACCTCAAAGATCAATGGCTGACAGAAAGAGATCAAATCACACAGAGACAGAGATATGAAGCAGGTCCTGACTGAGAGACATTCTTAGGTTTTGATTTGTCATGGTACGATATCTGATATCTATAATTTAAATACAGTATCAATTTCTTGCTGTTGTTCTTCTCCTTCTGGCACCCCTATAATCCACATATTGGAATGTTTCAGGCTGTCCAAGAGGTTCAAAGTTTCTCTTCACTTTTTTGAATTCTTGTTTCTTCATTCTGTTCTGGTTGGATGTTTATTTCTCCCTTTTGCTCCAAATCTTTGCTTTGAGTCCTGGTTTCCTTCCTGTCACTGTTGGTTCTCTGAATATTTTGCTTTATTTCATTTTGGGTATCTTTCATTTGTTCTTTCATTTTTGGACCAATCTCAATCAGTTCTGTGAGCATTTTGATTACCAGGGCTTTAAATTCTCCATCGCTATCTCTTCATCACTTAGCTCTTGCTGAAGCTTTGCTCTGTTCCTTCAGTTGGGCCATATTTCTTTGTCTCAGGGCACCTGTTAAGTTGTAAGGGGGTGGGGTCTTTGGTATTCACCAGGGCAGGGCAACCCTCCTTGCTCCACTGCAATGCTGCCTGTGGGGGAGGGGCCAGAGAGAGAACAATGCAGCTCTCTTGCTCTCCTCTAGCCCACTTTCCAATGAACTCTCATGTGAGACTGAGAGTTTCTCCCACCACAGCAACTGCTGTAGTCCACAGTCAGTTCTGAATCTTAGTTTCCTGCCTGCGTGGTCCACCACCTTGTGGGTTCTTACCAGTCTGCTTGTTCTGGTTGACTCTTTCTTTAATTCCTTGGTTGTCAGAGCTCACTGCAATTTGATTTTTTGGCACTTCTGGTTGTTTATTGATTTCAGATTGGTTGTTATCCTCTTTTTGGCTGTGTGAGAAAGTGAAGGGTTTCTACAAATGCCTCCATCTTGGCTGTACTCCACTAATCTCCTTTTTATGAGTTTAGTTGGCAACAAAACCTATGGAGATCTTGTTCACTAACATCAATCTATTGAGCAGATTATCAATTTTTTACTTAAAAACCAATAATAAGGCACAGGCATATCTTGATGTGTGTTGAGGATAAGGGTAAAAAAAGTTAGACACATAAATGAGTAAAAGAAAGCAAACCTGGGGGGTCCTCATCAGGCAGCAGCCTGAGGATTTGGAGGTAACGTGAGTCCACAGAGTTCAGGGGAGGATGATTTCTTGAGAAACTTCCTTGAAATCACTGTCACAAGAATGATGTGAAATTATGATTACAAACACATGGACTTTCTCACTGATTTTATTTTGTAAAGACAAATACTTTTCATCTGTGGCACATTTTTGAGAAGACAAGCTCTGATTGCTGCCAAAGGTAAGTAGAAAAAGATTCACCTTAAGAAAAACATTTCTTTAGCAAACAGCATGTCTATTGTATGTGGATTCCTTAATTGGCTGTGAAGTGAATTTCACCTTTGGCATTAAAGAGAAGTGTTTATTTTCACTATCCCCATTGCTTTAATGTTTACATGATATATAAATACTGAGGTGACCTGTATTATACAACCAGTAAAACAGCAGCATAAATTGATCCAGAGAGAAACCATTCCCAGTCTGGTGAGGGCTACATGTTTCAGAAGCTCATCAGAGAATTATCTGAATCTATGGATCCAAAGCTGGATGGGTAAGAGTATGTGAGCAGGAGCTTCCCGTGGGGGTTGGTAAGGGCTGGTATAAATGTTGTTGCCCTGACATCTTTGATGCTGTTCTGCAGTCTTCAGGATGGCTGGTGTAGGTTGTTTTGGCTTCTGTCACCAGTAATAGGAAAGGACCACATGGAAGGCTGTATTTATGTACACATCCTGTCCAGACAGAATTTCCTGTGATAAGGAATTTTGGGAAAAAGCCTCCTTTGAGAGATATGAAGACTAATTACAGACAGCAAAAGGTTTCAGTGCTCCTTAGGAGAACAGAAATGTCAAAAATGATATAAACCATTCCCATCCCCCCACATTTGAAATCTCTCAACTTAAAGAGTTAAAATGAAGAGGAAGCTTACTGTGAATCAGTGTCATGAGACAGGTTTTTGGAAACAATGGCAATGAGCACACATATTTAATTCCCCCCAACCCGAGTCTTGCTGAAATGTTGAGAAGAGTCTGCTGCCATGAAAAGTATTGTGAAAGTATATGGAAAAATACACAAAGATAGAATAATAACCCAGTTTTTTAAAAATAAGTATATGTAAGTATAAAAAATAAGATAAATATGTCAATGTATTTATACAGTTAATCAATTAATAAATACACAGTTGTATATACATGACATAAAACTACAGCAATCAAATAGTTTGAAATATTCAATCAAGTAGTTGGGATTTGAAATATTCATTAAAATTTCTTCTATGTAAATTTATATTCAGTCTCACAAGTAATATGGAAAAGCTTTTATAAAATTGAAGTACTGAAGGACATCAAAGAAAACATGTGAGTCTTTCTTTACCACTTACATTCATATTCACTTTGTAGGCTACACATCCTGGAAATGTATGGATTGTTTCCAGCAATGACTTTACTCTTATAACTAGAAAAAAGAATATTAGAACTAGTAAATTAGCAAAGAAATATAATCATCAATAAATTTTCTATCAGAATTAGAAACTATGGAAGAGTTCCATTCATTTGCAGAAATTCAAAGGAATATATATACACACACACATATATACACATGTGTGTGTATACACACACACACACACCCCAAACCAAGAAAAAATTTAACTCACTGGCAATTCAACACACGTGAAGAAAAAGTTTTCCTGAAAAGTAAAGGGAAAAAATCTAGACAACTCATCCATAACATTTTCTATGGCAAAAGCAGTGGCTGGTAGTGGTGAGGCCCATGGTATTAAAGAAAACAAATTAAAGATAATTTATTTGAGGTCAGAGAGTTCACAAATTCCCAGGAAAAACTAGCAATATCCAAATTCTGTTATGTTCATATTTAGTTTTTTAAACAATTTTAAAGATAAAACAAGGAAAATATCAACAATGAAAGCCAAACACATTGCCTAGAGAAAAAAATTAGTTTGGCATAAAAACTCTCCTCTATAATACTAAATGAAATAATGTCTAGAGTTTTGAGAAAAAGAGCTTAAGACAGTCAAACCACAATTAGTATAAAAACAAAAGAAACATAGTCTCAGACAGGTAACAGAATATGAGATCTCTCTGGAAGGTATCCAGCCATGTAATATGAAAAAGAAACATTTATTGAAGAAGATACAAGACACTGTACATAGGACAATGACACCTCAGTCCCCTTCAAAATAGGCACCTTGGGACCTCACACAATTCTCTCAATCACCATCAGTTGCCCTGTCATATTTTCCTGAGTCTCATCCATGGTCGGAAATCTCTTCCCTTTCAAAGGTGATTTTAGTTTTGGAGAAAGTCAGAAGTCACAGGGTGCCAAATCTGGCCTGTAGGAGGGCTGAGTCACTTGGGTGATTTGATGTTTCACCAAAAAACTCTGCACAAACCATGATGCATGAGTGGGCACACTGTTGTGAGGAAGCTGCCAATCACCCTCTGAATCATCTGAATAGTTTCCATGGAGGAATGTTCAAGCATAATGCAAAATTTGATGCAGATTTGTTGCTCTACTTGCTCAGTCATTTTGAATGTGATGGCCACACAACACACACACTCACTCAACAGCATCTACCACCCCTACTGACTGTTACAGTGAAGTCATCATTATTCATGCATGTCCAATCCAGTCGACTCTCCTTGATTGCCAGCCTACATTGATGTTGCACAAACTGTTCTCATGATATCAAAGATGGCTGGACTTTTTCCAGACAGACTTCGTATACAATACATAGCTCTTAGCTTTTCTAAAGTTGTTTCACTCATAAGAATGCTAAGGTTCAAATATGTCACCCACACACCGAATATACAATAATCCTCATCAAAATGGATCCTCTTTACCATTTCGTTACCAGAGTTGATCACAATACTTATCTTATATTAAATGCTCAATAACTATTTGCTGAGTTAAATACCCCAAATGCTTAAAATTACCAAGAAGTATATTGGACCTAAAAACCAACAGATAAAACATGGTATATAAACAATGATAGTGAGCAGCAAATCAGTGAAGTAATAAAATTTTTAACAGGGGTTAATATGATTATAAAACTACACAAGTCTCCAAGTTATGTGATATTGATTACAATGTTTAAAACATATTTTTGATCTGAAAATTCCTGGATTATTCATTGCAACTAGGAAATATTGGGAATAATAATTGAGGGATGATAAGCAAGGTTCTCTACATCTCATCTTTTACATGGGAAGCAACTGATTACTATTACTGCCATTGTACTGCCATGTAGATGGGAATAGGTGTTGCTACTAGTGCCAATAGAATAAAGACATAATGTAATTTAAGATCTTTAAAGAAAAAAGACCAAGAAAACTTGGTTTATGCAACAAAGGCAGAGAAAACTACTTATAATATAAATAGATGGATGGACAGGTAGATACATGATACATAGAAGGATCCAAATCCAAAAGGAGATGGAAGAAGTCTTTAAAAATCATTACAACAAATGAGAATGATTTTAGCTCTTTTTCTAAAAGTCAACTTTATGAGATATAATTTACATGCTATAAAATTTACATAGAGATTAAAGATTTTTAGAAAATTTACAGTGTTGTGCAAGTTTAGAACATTTCCATCACCTTCACAAACCCCTCTTACCCATTTCTAGTCACTCTCCATTCCCATCCCTGCCCAGGAAACCACGAATCTACCTTATCCTTTTTCCCCCTGCTTTTTCTGAATAGTTCAGTTAAACCTTTGGGTAAAAGAATCTCATATTGTTTTTAGAAAGAACACGCTATATTTAACACAACTAAATCAAAATGGGTCTGGTTGAAAACAAAGTTACTAGGATGCTAGGAAAATATGAATTAAAAAGAAGTCAAATGGTATATGGAGGAATCTTAAATGTGGCTTATTAAGTGAAATAAGGCAGTCTGAAAAGTCTCCACAGTGTATGATACACTAGAAAACGCAAAGCTATGGAGATAGTAAAAAGATTAATTGTTGCCAGGGGTTGAGGAAGAAGAAGGCGAGAAAAATGAACAGGTGGAGCACAGAAGATATTTAGGGTAGTGAAAATATTCTGCATGATACTATAATGATGGATATATATATATATACACATACACACACACATATTCAAACTCATAAATGTACAATACCAAGAATGAATCTTAATGTAAGTTATAGGTATTGGGAGATTGTAATAGGTCAATGGAGATTTATCAATTTTAATAAATGCACCACTCTGGCAGGGGAAGTTGGTAATGGGAGAGACTATGAATGTACAGAGGCAAGAGATATAAGGAAAATCTCTGTACCATCTCCTCAATTTTTCTGTGAACTTAAAACTACTCTGAATATATAGTCTTAAAAATTCAAATGTAGAAATACTAATATCTTACAAAATAGAGTTCAAGCCCATTGAAAGGTTTAATATTGAAACATGATCCAGTTTTGACTTGAGACGAATACTACTGGAGATCTTCCAGAACATTTTTCCACAGAGCTAAAAAGACACAGAGAAAAATGTAAACTTCACATCTCCTATTTTTCTCTTACGTTTCATTTCTGCATGTGACCCTTGGAACTGTGGACAGCCATATTAAGCACACGAGGGAAACCAATATGGTGCTGAAGGCAGAATGTAAAAACAAAAAACTGTATCCATGATTAATTGTTTAATCATTGACTTAAATAATTCTGGAGTAAACATTTTCCCTTTTAAAGAAAGTTTTCCATATCATTTCATCCATTTAAGTCAAGATTTTGTATTACTGCAATCAGAAGCATCTCAATATTAGACTTACTATACAAAGACTTTAAATCAACCGTGTTGAATATGCTCAAATAGCTGAGCTAGGAAAAACAGACAAGGACAAATGAAAAAAAGAGTATCAGTAAGGAATATGAAAAAAAAGTATATCATTATGGAGGTAAACATAAAAGATAAAGATAATAAAGAGATAGAAATTATAAAAATGAACCTGGAATTGAAAAGTACAATAACTGAGATGAAAAATTTAATAAAGGGGTTCTATAACAGATATAAGCAAACTTGAAAATAGGATGATTAAATTTATCCATGCAGAAGAGCAAAAAGAAAAACAAATGAACAGAGCCTAAGGAAACTATAGGATACCACCGAGCATACAAACATACATTATAGGAGTTCCAGAGGAGAGGAGTATTAGAAGGGAGAAGAAATTTTTTTTAAATGACTAAAAACTTTCCAAATTTGATGAACATATGAATCTACAAATCAAAGAGGCATAACAAGATAAATTCATTACAAGATAAATGAGGTCTACACCAAGACGTATAATCAAACCCTCAAAAGACAAAGACAAAAAAAAAAAATCTTAAAATCAGCAAGAGAGAACTGATTCATCATATAAAAGTATCCTCAGTGAGATCAACAACCAATTTCATACCAGAAATCATAGCCAGAAGACAGTGGAATGATATATTGAAAATGTTGCAATAAAAAAGTCAACCAAGAGTTAAATATCAAGTGAAGCTATTCTTTAAAAATAAAGAATTTAAGACATTTACCCCAAATTTAAAGGCTGAGGGAATTTGTCATAAGTAGGCATGCTTTACAAGGCATGCTAAAGGGATTTCATCAGGCTGGAATTAAAAGAACATTAGACAGTAATTTAAAGCCATAAGAAGAAATAAAGAATTTTAGTAAATGTAACTATATAGGTAAAAAAATAAAACCAGTATGGCCCTGGCTGGGTGTATATTGTACACTTGTCCAAACTGGTTACAGTATTGTCCCAATGTGCCAAGGTTGCTAGTTCAAACCCCTGTCAAAGCACATACTAGAATCGCCAAATGAATGCACAAATAAGTAGAATAACAAATTCAAATTTCTCTCTCTCTTACTCTTTCTAAAAATCAATCAATAAAAAATAAATAAAGTCAGTACTATTAAAATTTTAGTTTGTAATTAAAAGGGATATATACCATGACCAAGAGGGATTTATACCAGAAGTGGAAAGGTGGTTCAACAAAAGAAAATTAATCAATTGAATACACCACAATAATAGAAAAAACACAAAAGGAAATAAAATAACTGATTGCCCAATTCATGTTGCAGGAGTATTTAACAAAATCCTATATCTTTAATAATAAAAACACTCAAAACTAAGAAGAAAAGGGAGCTTCCTCAATGTGATTAAAGCTATTTAGTTAAAAAAAAAAAAAAAAAAACAGCTGACATACCTAATGATGAAAAATTAATAGTTTTCCCCTGATTCAGGAACAAGATAGGAAAGTGGGAAAGAATTCTCAAATTCCTGTTGTCACCACTGCTTTTTGACATTGTATTGAAAGCTCTAGCCAGAGCAATGAGGCAAGAGAAAGAAATAACAGTCATTTAAATTATAAAACCATATATAAAGTAACTCTAAAAGAATACATACACACACAAAACAAACAAACAAACCTACAAGTCCTAAAGACCTAATAAATTCAGCAAAGTTTCAAGATACAAGATCAACACAAAAAAATAAATTTTGTTTCAATACATCTGAATAAACAATATAAAAGGAAATATTGTTCAACAAGAAATAGTTCTACTTATAATAACATTCAAAAAATAAAGTTTCTATGAATAAATTCAACCATAGGAGCACTTGTATACTGAAGACTACGGATGGTGCTAAAAAAAATTGAAGAAGACCCAAATAATAAAAATGTATCTGTGTTTATGCATTGGAACATTTCATATTATTATGATGGCATTATTACCCAAAACAATCTATAACTTAATTCAATCTCTATCAAAATTCCAATGATCTTTTTCATAAATGGATAAGCCAATCCTCAAATTTAATCTTTAATTGCAATCTTTAAAATAAGAACAACTTACACTTTCTTACTCAAAACTTAATATAAAGCTACAGCAATCAAAAAAGTGTGGTACTGGCATAAGGATAGATGTATAAACCAATGGAGAATTGAGAGCTCGGAAATTAACTCATACATTCACAGTCAATTGATTTTCTACAAAGGTGTCAAGATTGAGTAACAAAAGAAAATTATGGGGCTACTGGTCAAGATGGAGGTGTGCATAAACATGGCTTGCTCCCTCGAACAACCACAGCAAAAATTACCACTAAACTAAGAAACAACTATCATCCAGAATCATCAGAAAATTGAGCTGTATGGAAGTCTGACAACCAAGGAATTAATTAAATCACATTCATCCAGACAGGTAGGAGGGCTGAAAACGTGGAGACACTCAGAAACACATGAAGACACAAGGACACAGATAAGTGGAATATGTGGTCCCACACCTATACACATAGGTGTAGATAAAAAAATCAGGAGGGATACCTTGGGAATGAGGGATCCCAACCCCATACCAGACCACCCACCCCAGGGTTCCATTGCCAGGAAGATAAGTCTCTATAGCTTCTGACTATAAAAACCAGTGGGGGTTGGGGCAGCAGAATAAACTGGAATTCTGAAGCATCTCTTCTTAAAGGGCCTGCAATGGGCTTAGGACTTATGCAAACTCACTCCTTCTGGGCTTCAACACTGGGGCACCAACTGGAAGGACACCAGTGGCATACAAGGAGAAACTGAAGTGTCTGGTATCAGGGAGAGTGCTGGGGGACAGCTTCCTCCTGGACAAAACTCCAGAGGCCAGGCAGCAACATTGTCCCCTTCCTGAACCTTCCCCCACAAAAGAGTCACAGAGTGCTGACACCATGTTGGAGACTCCATCAACCTGGTTCACATGATTGCCCAACCCTGGCAATTAACTAAGGCTCTGCCGCATCCAACCTAACAATGCACTTTTCTATACTAGGCCATGCTTCTAAGATAGGGAGTCAAAACAGCTCTACCTAATATGTAGAAACAAACATAGGGAGGCTCCCAAAATGAGGAGTCAAAGAAATATGGTCCAAGTGAAAGAACAGAACAAAACTCCAGAAAAAGGACTAAACAAAATGGTGATAGGCAATCTATCAGATGCAGAGTTCAAAACACTGGATATTAGGATGCTCAAGGAACTTACTGGGTACTTCAATAGCATAAAAAAGACCCTGGCAGAAGTGAAGATTATACTAAGTAAAATAATGAAAAATTTATAGGGAACCAACAGTGGTTGAAGCTGAGAAATCTAATCAATGATTTGGAACATAAAGATGAAATAACATTGAATCAGAACAGCAAGAGGGGAAGAAAAGAATAAAGAAAGAAAATAAGGATAAGCTAAGGAGCCTCTGGGATAACTTCAAAAGTACCAAAATTTGAATCATAGGGTTGCTGAAAGAAGAGAAAGAACAAGAAATTGAAAACTGACTTGAAAAAACAATGAAAGAAAACATCCCTAATTTGATGAAGGAAGTAGCCATACAAGTCCAGGAAGCATAGAGAATCCTAAAAAGGATGGACACAAAGAAGACCACACCAAGACACATCATAATTAACATACCAAAAGTTAAAGATAAAGAGAGAATCTTAAAAGCAGCAAGAGAAAAGCAGAGAATTACCTACAGAGGAGTTCCCATAAGACTATCAACTGACTTCTCAAAAGAAACTTTGAAGGCTGGAAGGGACTGGAAAGTATTCATAGTGATGAAAAGCAAGGACCTACAACCTAGATTACTCTATCCAGCAAAGCTATCATTTAGAATGGAAGGACAGATAAAGTGCTTCCCAGACAAAGTAAAGCTAAAGGAGTTTATTATCAGCAAGCCATTATTACATGAAATATTAAAGGGGTTTATTTAAGAAAAAGGAGATCAAAACTATGAACATTTCACAACCTTCAAAAACTGAATCTAAAAAACAAACTGAGCAAACAAGCAACAGAAACAGAATCATAGATATGGAGATCATTTGGAGGATTATCAGTTGGGAAAGGGAAGGAGGAGAATGGGGAAAAGGTGCAGGGATTAAGAAGTACAAACTGGTGGGTACAGAATAGACTGGGGGATGTTAAGAACAGTGTAAGAAATAGAGAAGCCAAAGAACTTATATGCATGACCCATGGACATGAACTAAGGGGGTGATTGCCAGAGGAAATGAGGGGTACCAGGTACAGGGAGTCAAAGGGAAAAATTGGGGCAACTATAATAGCATAATCAATGAAATATATTATAAAACAAATTAATGAATAAATTGGACTTTACCAAGTTAAAAATGTTTGTGCATCAGAGGACTTTATCAAAAAAGTGAAAAGACAAGCTACAGAATAAGTGAAATATTTACAAATCAAATATCTGATAAGAGTCTGGTATCAAGAATTCATAAGGAATTCTTACAACACAAAAGAAATAATTCAACTTAAAAATGCAGAAATGATTTGAATGGGCATTTCTGCAAAGAAGTTATACAAATGGCCAATGAACATGTGAAAAGATGCTGAACACCATTGCTCATTAAGGAAATTAAAATGAAAACCACAACGAAGTACTGCTTACATCCACTAGGATGTCTATAACAACAACCACTCCACCAAAATAAATAAATAAATAAATAAATAAATAAATAAATAAATAAGAGTGTCGATGAGGATGTGGAAGAATAGGAATTTTCATGCAATGCTGGTGGAAATGCAAAATGGTTCAGCCACTGAGGAAAATAGTTTGGTGGTTCCTCAAAATGTTAGACGTAGAGTTACCATATGGCACAGTAATTCCAATCCTACCTGTATAACCTAGAGAACTGAAAAGAGTTACTCAAACAAATACTTGTACAGCAACGTTCGTAACATCACTTTTCACAATAGTGGAATACAAAAGCCAAAATCTAGCAACAACCCAAATGTTCATTAAGAGATGAATAGATATGCAATTATATATTATTTTTTGGCCATAAAAAGGAATGGAATGTTGATGTATTCTACAACGTGGATGACCCTTGAAAACATTATGCTAAATGAAAGAAGCTAGACACCAAAGGTCACATATTATATTAATTAATTTAGATGAACTATCCATAATAGATAAATCTATAGAAATAGAAATCAGATGGGTGATTGCCAGGATTTCCCGGGCAGGGCAGCAATGAGGATTAAATGCTTAATGTAAAGGGGATTTTATTTGGGAGTGATGAAAATATTTTGGAACTAGATAGAGGTTGTGGATGCACAATATTTTGAGTGTACTCTATGTCACTGGATTGTTCTCTAAAACAGTAAAATTTATGTAAACTTCCCTTTCATTAAAACAAAACAAAACAAAATCCTCCTTCAATCTGGCAATCATTAATCTGTAATTCATATCTTCCAAAATTTCTCCCAAACACCATGAGTCCTCACCATTGTTGTTCAAATCTTGAGAAGTGATCCTGGAATCAAAGGACTGTGGGGACTAATGCATGATGGGAGATTAAAGTGAATCCACCAAAGTTCATGTATGAATGCTAATGAGGTAAAGCATTTATTGAACTAATTTTTTTTTCTCACTGAGACGTGTGGAAAAACAGAAATGTACTCTCAGAATTCCTTATCTGCTTTTCTTGTCCTCAGGGGAAGTTCTTCTAGTTACATTGAGTTTGAAGAGATAAAACTAATAGCAGAAAGAAAAATGAGAGGCTGACTAGTATAGACACTTTTTTTTGTTAAGTCAGTTCACCCCAAATTCTTAGACAGTTTCCATTCCTGTTAGGTGACTGGCAGGCAGAGAAGAATTTGATAATTAAAAAATGAAGAAAGTAATAAAACAAAGTATTTTTTCACAGCCAGCGATGTCATGCTTTCTTGAAATTCTGCCTCAGCAGATCAAAGATAAACAAAGTACAGGCGGGTGGGGATAGATAGTGAATAAATGCACCCCTCAAAGCCACAAGTGTCCCTTCTCCCTTCCTTCGTAGGCCAGAGCATTCCATTTGGAATATTAATGTTTTAAAACTTTCGATAATTCCAAATGTAAAGAAGAGAAAAGAGCTTTCTTCACAGTAGGGTTTCTTATCTGCTTACTGACCTATCAGCAACTTCAAATGGGGAGGTGGGGCCCCTCTCTGAGGATTTTAGAAAAGAATATGTTAAAATGGGGGTGGGTGTGGATGAGAGGAAGTTGAAATGTGTGCGGGTGGTTTAACATGCAAATGGCCCAACTTTCTTTTAGGTGGAGGATCAAGGTTTGGCTATTTTCAACTTCTTTCCACTCCCCCTCTCTTCCCTTCCCAGTTTAGTTTCAAGAGGACTGTCGATGTGACAAGGGCTTTGTGTGGGGAATTCAGGCGAATGAAAGGGCCAAGGAGACCCAGTGGAGGGAACAAACTTTTGGGGGTCACTGGGGTCAGCCTAGAATAAATGTGTGGCATTGTTGTTATTAAGGACATGCTCTCAGCGGGGTGTCCTGAGCTGCGAGCAACGTGCAGGCCTGTTTATTCAACACTGAAATACCTAGTGACGGCCTTAGGGAGAAAAGGGGGACATCGGCAGCCAAGGCCTGCACCTTCCAGTATCAGAACGTTCTCCAGAAGCACAAAGACATGCTTTTTTCTAATTACTGAGACACAAGTGCCTGTGCATAACCCAAAAATAATTGATTAATTAACCAATGCATTAAAAGAAGAGCTTCTCTTAGCGTTATTTTCTTTTCTTTTTTTTTTCTCTCTCACTTTTTTCCCCCTCCACACATGGACAATCCAGGTCATTGAAAGCCTCAGATAGAAACAGTTTCTTAACGGTGTTTGAAAACAGCTTTTGTTTCCATGGAAGTGGCACAGGCCCTGTGTGGTTTCCTTCCAGAAAACATTTACCTCCTCAGAGGGTTTCGTGCGAGTGTGTGTGTGTGTAAAGATTAAATGGGAGAAAGTGCTTAACACAGTCTGAGTGCATTGTTAGAGCTAAATAAATATTAGTTGTTGTTAGTCTGTATTGCTCTTGTGTTACCCAGCCACGAAGAGGTCAGGGAGAAAGATGGGAAGCTGCAAGCAGAAGCAGTCCCAGCTGAGGCAGAAATCAGATTAGCCAGGAAGGGCAGGGTGGGGCTCGGAGCACAGCTGAGACTGCAGTCCTTGGGGCAATGGCAGGGTAGACAGGGGCATTTCCAAAATCTGGATTAAGGAGGGGCTCAAAGGTTAAAATACAAAACAAGTTTACCTATAGTCTCTCTCATTTTAAATTTTTAAAAAGCCATGTGAATTTGCCCAGATCTGTCTTGGGGCAACAAGGCTAAACTACATGAAATATCGAAGAATGCAAGAGCTAAATTATGTTTTTTACAGACTGTCGGAATTTTAGGGCATCAGGAGAAGATAGACAAGATTAACATGTGAACACCCTTCTGGAACAAGCAACAGCAAAATAAAGACATTACGTTATGTCGTGTCGATAGGAGTTGATGAAAGGAGCTCACACTTAGCAGGGGCAGTGTGGTCAGGAAGCAGCGCTCAGAGGAAGTGGTTCTGGATAGAGGCAATGAGGTACACAGGGAGGAGTGCGGTGATCACTTGGGAGACTCGGAGTGCTGGCTGTGAGTGTGAGAAATTAAGGTTCCAGGACATTGAATTTGGAAGTAGAGTACATTATGGTTTAGCATGTGAAGAGTATGTGAGCAGGAAGACTAACTAAAAATCTATGGCTATAACCCATATATAAGGTGGTTGTGATTATGGTGGCGGCGATGCAGTGTGTGTGGATGTGTGTTTATGGAGTATAGAGATTAAAGAGATCTCAAGAGGAAGCCTGTTAAACCCAATGAAATTTCAAGAAAATATAGGATAATATGGTGGCTGACTGGAACAAGGGGCTAGAGAAAAAGGAAGAGACAAGAACATAACTCTAAGTTTTGTGGCATAAGAAACTGCAGAGTAGCAGCTTTATTAGAAGAAAAGTAGAATTTGGGAAAGTTCCCGTGTCGAGGGTAAGAAAAGTTACATTTAACTCACATGGGATTACAGGTGATGAATGTTGGGTGGGTGGTATTGTGCAGGGGAGGAATCTGTTATATTGGAGGAGAGGAAAAACATCATGGTTTCGGTAATCGTAATAAAATGAATTATTGGAAAATTAGGAGGAATATTATAAGTTATCAAAAGATTTCCTGGAAAAGTCAAAATAAAAAGGAGGAAGCTGCAAAATGTTTCTGTTCTTGAGATCTCGGGGGTGAGAATACCCACGAACAGAGGTGCAGTGTGAACATTTGGTGCTGAGTATCCTGCCAAGGCCCACTATCCATGTGTCCCTCTGGGCTCCCCTTTGAGTGTGTTCCCTCTTTATGATGATGAGAAGAGCCAAATCAAGTGTGGTAAGAAGTCATGAGAGCAATAACAGCCCAGCATGTTCCACCTTGGGAAAAGAGTTTGGGCGAATGATATGAGAAATTTGCATCATATACTAATGGTGAGACCATGAGGAGGAGGATTTGAGTTTTGTGTATAGAAAGGGATAAACTGGGCCTGTTTGTTCAGACAGTGATGGGTTTTCACTGACCTTATATTTCCTGTTGACTTTGTTTATGATTACTCTAAATAATAAACTTATATACTTTTTTTTGGTATCTGTATTGCTTCATTTAATGCCATCATTACATGGAAGAAACCCTAGAAAGGAGAGTTAGGAAGTCACACCATGCCATGGGTAGCTAGAAGTGTGACAAAGGGGCCTGAGTCAAAAGCTAGGTCTGATCCCCTCAGAGAGCAGATTCAGACTGATCCATTGTGATATCTCTAGAACCTAATACAGTGCACAGAACATTGAAGGTGCTGAATGAGAGAGCAAGTGAAAATTTAACATTGGGACCTTGGCTACTCAGTGAGCAATATGAAGAGGAAGCATGTCACCAGGCTCCAAAGGCAACGTGTGCAGTTGCACTAAGGGATGATTTTAGGATATCCATGTGGCTGAATCAGAACAGAGTTACACACAAACTGTTTCAAGTCATAGAAAGGCTGGGGAGAATGCCACATTCATTGCCTTGGGTGATGAGTGTTGAGGTAGCAGAGGGAAGTACTGAGGTATGATGTAGAAGGCAATCTGGGATGTGCTGTTGAGTGTACCCATTGTAGCCACCTCTGCCCACTATGTTGGGGTGAACAAATGTGTTACCATGATCAGTAAATAAAACAAAAAAATACTACCTTAGCCACATTGCTTACCTTCACCTCCCTCTACCCCATAATTCTCTTGCCTTGGCAACAATTATTTCAGCCGTTTAACTAACACTAATTGTACTATGTGTCAGGCATATAGTGCTAGTGATGCAATACAAATAAGATGTGGAACTCTTATAAACAAGTAGACAAGGGGTCTGGTAAGTGCTCTGACTTAAAAAAACAGAGAACATTATAGAACAGGAAGCTATGCCCACCACCCTTACATCTTTCCTCTCACCATTTGTATCCCTGTACCTTGGATATATGCTGCTGCTGAGAGGAAGGTGATGTCTCCTGTCAGTATGACAACAGTGCCAGAGACCAACAGATCTGGCAGGTGTCCTCTTCGGAGGCAAGGTGAAGAAGACTGTGAAACTAAAAAGCCCTCGTTCTGAATAACTTCTCTTTGCTGGAGACCCAGAAAGAAAAGCGGCATCAGAATTTTCAGGGTAGCCTTCCGCTAACAATACAGCTGCTGGGGCTCAGCCAAGTCCTGGCAAGGCTGCCCAGCCAAGTCCATGATTAATGATGTCATTGCTAACAAGATGAGACCTCAATTGAATAAGCTTTGGCTTTTAACAAAAGCCTTGGCACAGCAGTAAGCTGACCAGAGGCACGACCAACTGTAGAGTATTCCAAACAGGGAATCGAAAAAAAAATGCCAGTCCAGGGTGGTGGGCATATTTAAAGTTGTTTCGTTGACTGTATATGGAAAGTACATAGCTAGGGCAGTCTCCTTTTTCAGGTGGAGAAACTAAGACCCAGAAGTTAAGGGACTCACTCGTGGACCAGGTAAGTTGGTAGTAAACCAGGACTAGGTCCAAAGCTCTCTCCACTATGCCACACAATTTTCAAAAAGCTTGGTAAAATCTTACATCCAGGCAACGGCAACCATTTCCGAAGTCTGGAAACTCATCAGAGGCATGGGTAACTTTCAGTTTCTCCATTCATCATTGGTTGCTAAATCTCATCAAGGGCGATGTGGGGGGTTTTTCCAAGGGAGAGTCATGGGTACAATACTTCAGAAGTTCTCTCATGCTAAAGAAAGACTGCTTGCCATTTTCATTCTTGAACAATGTAGCTGGGTATAATATTGTTGGATCATACTTCCTTCTCTTAGACTTGTAGACATCACTCCATTTTCTTACAGTGTTGAATGTTATTTGTGGAGAACCCTGAGGCCAGCATGATATTGTTTTATAAATTGCATATTGTTTTTTCCTACACAGTTTTTTTTTTTTTTTTTTTTTTTTTTTTTTTTTTTTTTTTTTTTTTTTTTTTTTTTTTTTTTTTTTTTTTTTTTTTTTTTTTTTTTTTTTTTTTTTTTTTTTTTTTTACCACCAACGTTCAGTAGCATAACCGGAATTTGTCTACTGCTGATTGCTTGTCAATTTTTTAACTGAAGTGATTTCTTCAAATACAGATTTAATTCTTTAATTAAATGTCCATTTATTTTGTTCTTAAATGTATCTTCCACTTTAATACTTGGGTTCTTTACTTCAGGAATAGTAGTTATCTATTTTATGTCATGTCAGTAGGATCAATACTTTTTAGTTTTCAATGCTTTCCCCGATATCAAATTACTCACAGCAAGTCTATAATTGGAATAATAGCTCTGATGAACTCTCCAGAACCTTGCACCAAGTGCAGAAGGCAATTAACTCTGCCTGGGGGAGGAAGCAGACTTGTTCTCAATATAAGGAGTGATAAGTGTTATCTAGCAAAGAGAGAGACTGTTTTGAGTAGTCAAGATCTTACAGTAAGCAGTTGAGCTTGGTGACCACGTACATTCCTTCCAGCTCTGTGGCCCTGTGGAGGGGCAGCATCAAGTAGGGTCCTTGCCACCCGTGTCTTTGATAAAGAGCAGACTGCAGGGCTGGTGGGTAATTGCTTGCTTTCCTCTCTGTTAGTGGCTGCCCCACTGTGGAACCTTTTCTTCTGAATCTGTATCTGGTGATTGGTGTCCAAAACAAATACAAAACAGGAATGCCAGGGCCAATGTAACAGTATAAGCCATTTTTTAGTTACTTCTGCCAAGAATGAGATATTGTTTTGACAAATCAAAAAAATTAGACAACAGAATCATAAAATATTTTCACTTTATTTCTTTTCCTCCAGTGACAATGATTAACTGTACACTCCCTGAGGTCAAAAAACAGCATTGACCTTTTCTACTACTCTTACCAGTGTCCAGCATTGGGCTTGACATCCAGTCTTAACACCTAATAGTTGCTAAATAAACCAATAAAAGAAGTAATAAACTTGAACCAATGAGTTTTCAAGCTAGAAAATACAGAAATACAGAATCTCTTATTCCCATTTTAACCAGCCTGCAGACTTCAGTTTGGATGATTCACATGTTTTTGTTTGTTTAAGTAAGTGTGAGAGCACTAGTAGCCCCTTAAGATTCTTTGGCTCCCTAAACATCCCTAAAGAGGCAGCACTAGCAGAGAGAGATGCCCTGGTGGTGCACGGCAATGCCGTGTGGTCCAAGAGTGTGGAATATTAGATTGTACTAGATCCAAGCCTGAATCATGGTTTTACCACCTAAGTGGCATTTGATAGGTACTTAAAACTTCCCTGAGGTTTAGCGTTATTACCTACAAGATGGTGAACTGACACTTTCTAGGATGGCTGTGAGAATTAGGGGAAACCTGCTATAGGAAACATTTAAGATGGCAAGTAGCATAGAACAGGTTGTTGGTGAACTGGGCACACCCATTTCTATTGCCTCACCTTCCTAGGAGCCTCCAGGTCTATCTGCACCCCTTGTTGTGGAATGGAGGATGGGAGGGCAGTGATCTCGATGCCTGAAACGTTATAAGCAGTAGGATTTCTTTCCAATTTGCCCTCTCAAACATGTACTTTAGCCACACTCATGGCACCATAAACACAGAGGAGATTGCTCACTCTTCCACATAATACAACACTGGGTTTTGAGAAGGATGATGGGATTTATTAAACTTGCCCTCCCAAAGGAGATCATTTATACCCTGACCGAACTGCTTTAAGGAATGGGCAAACTTCTCCTTGCACACCGTGGGTGTTCCCAGACATCTCCAGTTCCTTGAGGCTGGTTGGTAACTTTGCCTGGGCTCATCCCTGTAAAGTAAGTTTATAGAGACAAGCATCTCTGCAGTACAACCCCCAACACACTGCCCACAAGGTGTTGATGCCCTTGATGTGACTCTTCCCACAAAGACTTTTATGACGGACTCAGTCTTGGTGAGGGAATCACTGGGTTCAGAGGGAGAGTCAGCCAAGGCAGGGCGTTTGTGCTCCTTCAGCAGTCAGACAAGTGGCCCTGGTGTGGAGGAGAAGGCTACTCCTGCACACAGCCACGCAGGCCTTAGGGTTAGCACCAATTGCAACTTCAATTGTGCTCAAAGGAAAGTCACTTCTGAAAATCACGAAGATATTTGATCCCCTCTAAAAAGAAAGTGGCTCAGGATGCTGTCTGCCAGGTGTGAGGGAAAGGTTCCTGCACACAGTTACATTTCCATGCAGTTTCTATTGAGTCAGAGATGGTCCAAAAGTCTGGGATAAAACAGTGAATGTGCAGACAAAGTCTCTGCTCTCGTAGTGCAAAAATTATAGTGACAGGATGGGGCAGTGAGTCCAAAATAAACGCAAAATCAAGAACATTACCAGTGGGCTATAAGTGTGATGCAGATAGTACAAGATAATGGGATAAAGAATGATTGGTTGAACACTTAGATCCACTGGTCAAGGATGGCTTCTTGGAGGAAGAGTAAAGATTTGGAAGAGAAAGACCTAGCCATGTAAAGTTCAGAAGGAAAAAAATTGCAGGCCAAGAGAACAGCTAGTGCAAAGGCCTTAGGACAGGGAGGAGCCTGCAGTGACTAGTGCCCAAGGGGTAAAATGGCAAGGAAGAGGTGGCAACAGATTGGTCAGGAACTGGGGGCAAGATCAGGTAGCATTTGCTGAACCTGGGTAAGCAGTATGAGAATTTCCCTTTTAAAGTCTTCTCTCCCAGAGGTGGCCTGGGGTAGAGAATAGTAGGAAATAATTACTCAGAAGGAAGATAAAAGCTTTCATGAGAATCAAAAGGTTAGGATGGCTACATAAACTAGAGCCAGCAGATCTAAAACCAGTTCTGAATTTAGTTCAGGTCTATGCAAAGAAGGCTACCAAAACTTCTGAAAAATCTTCATAAATTGATCTCATTGTCCCAGTGGCCCTCTCTTTATGAGCTGGATGTACTTCCCAATTAGGAGTGTTAAATGGGTGGGCATGGGGTGTGGTCAGCATCTGGGTTTTGATACCTGCTCTTCTCTTAACTAATGTCCCAAGGCCTCTGCCTGTTCAAGGATTGATCTGCTCATCTGTATATCAATCAGCGTGAACTAAATGATCTCCTAACAGTCTGGGGTTGGGTTATATGACATCTGGTGGAAGCTCCTATGGATTGTGTTAAAGAGAATTAAACACACTTGATCTCTTCACAGACAAAGCCTTATCAGTATCTAAGAAAGCCACATGCCAGTGGCTAAACTGTTAGAGATGAACCAAGGTAAACACCAGGCCAGCACTGACAGCATCCTGCAAGTAAACCATCCCAATCCCTGTGAACTCAGAAAGCCTTGTTTTTCTCTTTTATATGACCCCCAAATCCCCAACACGACTTCTAAATCTTCTAGGAAGGCATTCTCTTTTCCATGGTGCAAGACACTTGTAAAATGAAGAGAAAATGGATTGTCGCATTCTGCTACTCATTTGGCAGCTGGAAGGTAAAAGGTAATAAAATGCTTGAACCCATCAGGGATGTTTCTGAGATTATTGCTGATGGTTAGGCGCCCTCTACTGGTGGGCTCAACAGCAAACCACCAAAAGCTGATTTTTTAAATTCTGGGATGCCTGCTTCCTAAGGTGACCTAGTGTTTGTCTTCAAGGATTTCCAAAAGGAAAACGAGCTTACACCAGGCCACACCTCATTCAGGGGAAGTCCCTTCATGTCTTTACAGAGAGAGCATCCTGGGTTCAGAGACTGAAAATACTGTTTTTACAAACGTTTCAGATGGAATGATAACTTCCATTAAAAATGAAATCTTATGCCCTGGCTGGCAATGGCTTAGTTGGTTGGAGCATCGTCCAGTGAACTGAAAGGTCACAGGTTCTATCCCTCTTCAGAGAGCATGCCTGGGTTGTGGATTCAGTCCGTGTCGGGGCACAGGCAAGAAGCAACCAACCGATGTTTCTCTCTCACATCGAAGTTTCTCTCCCTCTCTGTTGCCCTCCTTTCACCTCTCTCTAAGATTAATAAGCAGTCCTCAAGGGAAGATAAAAATAAAATCTTATTAAAATTTAAGAATATTTATTAAGAAATTATGGACTTTAGGGTTTCATGGAAGGAAAGAAGGTTCGCATACCCATAAACAAAATAGGAAATGCCTTGGCGATCCAGGCACACATACCTGCTAAATGATTGCCTCCTGCTCTGTGGCTTTGCATGGAGCCTGGAATATGGTATTGGGTGGTGGATAAGAGCACAGGGTTTAGTCAAACCCTGCTTTGGACTCTGTTCTGCCACTTACTGGAGAAGTTACTTAAAGCCCCCAGCTTTCCTTTATGTGACACTTCTGTGTTTCAATACAATGTGCGGACTAAGCACATTAAATTCAACTTCATGCCGTCAGGAGCACTGCAGCCGTTCAACAGGGGCACAGAAGACTGGAGCCTTGCTTCAGAGTAGATCACAGGGTTAACGTATGCATCCCCTCACTGTGTATGTGGAGTGGCCTGTCCTCAGGGCACTGAACTGAGTACTCAGAACCGTGAATTAGACACAGACTCTGCCTTCAGGGGTCAGATAGTCTACGAGAACGAACGAGTTGTGTAGACTGCTATGATGAGGCAGAAAGGTGTCAGTGATGTGGAAAGTGCACATGCTCTATGGGAGTTGTTGAAAGAGAAATTATTCCCCATTCTGAGAATCAGAAAAGGCTTTTCTTCTCATATTACATTATTTCTATGATTTCTGAGCTTGCCTGAGCACTAAAGATAAGATTCAGAGCACTTAATAATTCTGTTAGAGAGCTTGGACAGTATTAATAATAATAATATAAAAATCCAAAGAAATGAAAAATAAGACAATTACAAACTCACAGAAAAAATTGTATATGAAAGCATATTTGTAGTATACCACATGGCTGAGTAATGAATGATACTTATATTATTATGGCAACATGAGCTTAAATAGTTGAATTAACCGAAAAGCATAATTTAACTATATTGGAAAGAGAAAAAGGACCATATATATATATATATATATATATATATAAATATACATATACACACATATATGAGAATTAAATGTTCACTTTCAAAAAAGTTAGACATTGCATATAAGTATTATATTAAGAAATGTAGCCCTACAAATATGATATTTGGTAATATAGAGGATTAGACTAAGAAAATCAGCTGAAAGTTGAAGGTGGTTGTCTCAAGGGTGGGGCTCAGAGTAGGGGTGCCATAAGTTGCAGGTGTACAACACTGTAATTCACTATTTGCACACACTACAGAGTGCTCGCCACCAGAAGTCTAGTTTCCGTCTGTTGCCGCTACACATACTGACCTTCATTCATTTCACCGCCCACACGCTCAGCCCTCCTCTCTAGTAACTACCATTCTGTTGTCATATCCATGAGTCTGTTTTTATTTTATTTGTTCATTTCTTTCTTGCCTGCTTCTTTGTTTTATATCACACATATGTATGAAACCATACATTTTTGTCCTTTTAAATCTGATTTATTTCACATTATACCTGCAAGGTTCATTCATGTTGTCACAAATGGCAATATTTCATCTTTTTATGGCCAAGGAGTATTCCACTGTATATACAGTTGACCCTTGAACAATGTGGCCGTCCGGGCTGCCGACCCCTGTGCAGGCAAAAATCCATGTATAAACTTTTGGCTTCCCCCAAACTTAACCACACCGTTGTCCCTCAGTATCCATAGGGATTGGTTTCAGGACTGCTGCATATGTGAAAATCCATCAGTGCTCAAGTCACCATATGAAACCACATATTGATGCACAAAGTAGGCCTTTTACATTAGCAGACCTCCAACCTTGGATTGTAAACAATACACACACAAAAAAAATATGTGTGTAAGTGGATCCATGAATTTCAAACTCCAGTTGTACAACCGTCAACTGTACATACCCCACCTTCTTTATCCTGTTCAGTCAGTGCTCACTTAGGCTGTTTTGCATATGGGAGTGCATATATTTTTTCAAATTAGTGTTTTTATATTCTTCAGATAAATACCCAGGAGTGGAATAGCTAGATTATATGGCAGTCCTTACTTTCTTGAGGAAACTCCACACTGACTGTACAATTTACAATCCATTTTTCCAAGAAAGATGTACAGATGGCCAACAGGCACATGAAAGGATGTTCAGTATCACTAATTAGTGGGGTGCGAAAATGCAAGTCAAAACCACAATGAGATATCATCTCACACCTATCAGAATGGCTAGTATCAAAAAGTCAAGAAATAACAAGTGTTGGGGTATATTTGGTGAACAGGGAACCTCCTGTCTTTCTAAAATCCATTTGGAAATTAAGTCTTTGAAAGTGTTGAGCATAAAGGAATAAGAATGACTGGTTCTGGCAAAACATGTTCTAAGAGGAAGAGCCTGGCTAAGAAATGACTTGGGGCGGGGGCGGGGAGGTGGGAAGAGCCAGGGCCTGTCAAGGCTACAAATTCTATTTCTTCATAAGGCTCAAAGATCAAGAAAGCTGCATAGGGAAAAGATGTCAAATTTGTAGAACAGAGCAACTCTGCCTGAAAACCTGCTAGAAATTATGCTTTGGGAGTAGGAATAAAAAAAAAAAGGAGAGACATAATTGATGCTGAAAAAGAAATTAAATCCATGCAGAGGATGCAGAGGGAAAGCTCCACAGGAAATGATGAGAAAGGAAATGACAGATATGGAAGACCACGAGTGAAGATCAAAGGGAGAAAAGGCTGGAATAAATGAATCATAAGCAATTATCAAAGAAAAATACAAATCAAACCTCAACTCTCCAAAGTTAAAAAAAAACCCTATAGACAGATGACAATTTCCCATGCTCTCCTAGGCGAAGCAATGTAAATATGGTCATTTAATTCTGGAGTAATGCTTACATTAAAAAGAGCAATCCAAGTTTAAAGCACTTCAGCCAAAAGAAAAGGTTATGTGTGAAAGTAGAAACAAGCAGGCTGAACTCTGAGTTCTTACCTGCACTCAGGTAATGCCACGGACATTGGAGCCACACCTGCAGAGTTCTGCACAAAAGTTATTGAGATAGAAGTTGTCTTTTATAAATGAAGGCAACAGAAAGATATTTTTAATAAGAACTTGAAAAATATCCACTACAAACAATTATTTGAATTTGTTTTCAACTAACTGGGGATACTGAAAATACTTCAGGCTCAAAAACAAGAGCCACCTCAACAAATGTGATGAGATTCAGCACTAAAACTAGGGAAACATGGACTATATTTACCTCTCTAGGAAAGATGTAAATCTAGATGGAAAAATGAATCTAAAATCAAAACATCTGTTCCTTAAAAAAATAATGTAAAATTCATGATTATATGAAAAAAATCTGAGTTAACAATGTCAGTTAATATTAACAGACACTGAGAAATGTGAGGAGAAGGGAGAGTAGAGGATTGTGTGTACTCAAAGGATCATTTCCTTCTTGACTCTGAGAATTAGTTCATGTAAAGAAAAAGAGGGCTTTTGAAATATTAAAAGATAAACATCAAAGAAAGTAAAAGCAAAGAAAGCATGGTCCATAGAGCAAATAGGAGTAGCAAATGAAACAGCATAAAACAATATTTAAAAAGTATAAAACTATATGTCAGAACATGAAATAGCCCTTTTGTGCTAATAAACGCTGATGTTAAGCACCTCTCTTAAAAGGCAACGAATGACTCTCAAGTTGTTTTCCCGAAATCTAGCCAATTACTCTCTATAAAAGAACACTCAGAAAAGTATATTGAATGTTAAAAGTAAAATAGCATCAGACAACGATACATTGGGCAAATTCAAACAAAAGGAAGGGTGCAAATATATGTGTGTGTGTGTGTGTGTGTGTATCAGATATCAACTTTAAAACAAAAACATTGCAGAGAGCAAAAGTTCACTTCTTTTGATGAAATGTACAAACATTTATAAGATTAATAAAACAGCAAGACAAGTTTTTTTATTAGAGGTTTTGTTCCTCTAAAAATGAGAACACAGTAATACTTGCAGATATTAACATATTGCTTTATGCAGAACAAATCAAACAAGCAGAAAGTAAATATATATAGAAATAACAAGATTTATTCAATAAGATACCACTGACACTCTTACAAATGAACAATGAGACTTAATATTTAGAATCTGTAGAATATGGTTTTTTAATAGAATATTTTAGTTCACAAAAATCTCAAATTATAAAAACAAAAAATGGTGCAGCCTTCTCTCCTATCCCCTTTTTAGACCAGGGTAAAATAAAACTCAAGGTGATTAGATATTAAGCCATAGGAATAGAAATTTAAAAAATATTCTTCTAAGTAACTTATGAACAAAAATTATCCATACCACAATTACAAAATACAAATATAAAGCAAATATTACACTTTACCTCTTTGAGATTGAAAAAATATGCCAGTTCCAATACATGTGTCTAATGTAGAAAAATGATTGGTAGGAAAGATGAGTGTGTTAATACTAATTAGCTTTGGGTAATGTTTATTTTGTTTACATATATGAATTTGTTTATATGCATGCATTACTTTTCCACATGGAATGGATACTTGGTAGAGACCATATGCTTATATTTTGGAAGTTGAAAAACTGTTTTGGGAGGATTTCAAGCTCTCATATCATGTTTAAAGTGGAAGAGAGAAGTATCTTTAGAGAAGACACTCCCCTCTAGCAGTACCGATTCAAAGCAAATATACAACCAATTCTCCTGGAATCAGTGAACTAATCTAAATACAGGTGCTTCAATTCACACTGAGTGATGTTAAAAGTTCTGTTTAACAAAGTAAACTATGTATGTCAATCATTTTTAGGGACAAGACTAACCTAGAATTGCTGATTTATTTTTCCTTAAGTTGAATTTAAATTGTGCAGTACTTGAAATGCTTTGTTTGTTCTTGAGAAATGGATTTGTGTTCTCATTCTGACTTCTGTTGGGAAGCCAGACTGGCTGAAAGGACAGGCTTTTCTTGCTAGAACAGAAGTTTCTCAGCCTCCGCACTTTTGACATTTTGGGCCACATAATTATTTCTTGGGAACAAGGTGGATGGTGGTGTTCCACATGTAATGAAGATACCTAGCAGTACCTCTGACCTCTACTCACTAGACCCGGCAGCACCCTCCCCGAGCCTCATGTCCCTCCCTGGCAGTTGTGACAACTGAAGATGTATTCAGACATTGCCAAATGCCCACCTGGGGTGGGGGCAAAATTACCCCTGGCTGAAAAACAACTGTGTTAGAGGATAGACTCACAGGAATAGAACTAGATTTGATTATAGATTAACACTGTCCCTGTAAGGCTGACTATGTCACACTTTGTGAGAACATTGTTGAAGACTGGAATTGAATTGTTTGGACTCTGGAAACCAGACTACATTCCATAGGTGAGGAATCCCTAAAGTGAATTGAAATTTGGTTACCAGTCACAGTCTCATGTGCTTATGCTCTTTGGAGCCAAGAGAATCCAGGTCCCTTTCCAAAGGCTAATGAAGGGCTAGGAGTTGGGGTCACCAGTGGAAAAAAGTGGTCCCAATCACATTAGGGTCAGTAGCAGCAGTAGCATTAGGTAGCTACATGGTAGGTAGCAAGAGAAGATGGGGAAAGTCACAGATGTCAATCATGAGCCATTAGTACTTGCAGCAGCTATGGGATGCATTCACAAAGCAGTAACGAGAATCTGAGCTGGACACCAAGAGCAGCTATCATAGTCCACCCCTTGGACCACTCAGCTCTGTGTGCTTCTTTCTGACTCTGAAATTCTGTTTATCTAGATACAGCTTCTCCAGGACTCTCACTGGTGACAATTTCTGGGGAAACAACAGCAGGAATTATACCCCGGCTGCTGACTTGATCTCAAGGCCTTATCTGATCTTATCTTCTCTGTCGCTACCTTCCATTTACAGAAATAACTGGGCACAGAGGTACCAAGAGTGCCACAGTGGATCACCTCCATAATTACTTTATTTAGCCCCAATTCTGTCTTCTTAGTGTGATCAGACTACATCCCTTCTGAAAATGCATGGTAACCACTCTCTTTGGCTACCAGTCTACCAACACAAGGAACCTAGAGTGACTACAGGGTAGCTATAGCTTTAAACTGACTGGAATTATTACTATATCTTTTGATGGAAGTACAGGCCTCCCTGGAACCAGGACCTTGAGACTCACAGACTCAAGAGTGAGAAGCACACATTCTTCACTGGGAATGATAGTTACAGGGGGTACTCTAAGTTTCACTGCTTGGTTCCTAGACCCACATGTTCTATCTATTGGAGATAGAATCTATTGGGGCATGGGCCCCATCCTTAGAAGGTTTCATCTCAAAGTTGATGCCTCTGCCACACGTTTTTTTTTTTTTTCTCAAAAATATTTTGTGTCCTCCCTTGAAGACATGCTTAAAGGGGAAGAGGTGGGGTGGGAGATAGAGAGAGAAAGAAACATTGATGTGAGAGAGAAACATAGATTGGTTGCTTCTTGCATGCAACCCAACTTGGGACCGAACCTGCAACCCAGGCAGGTGCTCTGACTGGGAATTGAACCCACAGCCTTTCAGTTTATAGGATGATGCTCCAACCAACTGAGCCACACTGGCTGGGGCTCAGCCATACTTTAAAGAAGCCACTCTACTGTTCTATCAGGCCTGCAGCTTCTGAATGGTACAGTATTTAGTAAGACCAGTGGATCCCATGCTCATATGCCCACAGCCAGAACTCCTTTGCCAACTGTTGGACTGAGGAGGTGGTATGCAAGATCCCATATAAGAAGATCAAACTTTCTCTGAGCCTTTGGAATGATGGTGCTGGCTTAGAAATTATAGGCAGGAGGGGCAAATTGTTATCCAGAACACATGTAAATCTTGGTTTACATTACTTGCTCTTACCAGAATAGAAGGAGTCCAGTGTAACTGAATAGCCAACAGTAGCTACTTGGTCTTATTCATGGGACTATACCATACAGATTCTCAGCTTTTGTCTTTTCTACTGGTAGGTTGGACACATCAGTAGAAGTCCAGCCTGGCAAGTCTCAGTCTTGATGAGAGGGAGCCAATGCTGTCAGGTTCATGCACAGCCTCTGTTTCTATTATCATGGCAATCCCATTCATGAGCTCATTATCTAAACAGTGCAGTGGCAACAGTTGGCCATCATCCACTGGCTGAGTCAACACTCCCAGTTGGGTGTTTAATGCCTCTTTTTCAGTGGATGTTCTGTGGTGGTAATGAAATGCAAGACAAAATCATCACACTTAATGTGCCCACTCACACATGTCTATTCACATATCTCTTCCCTAGACCTTCTTGCCTCTACTTCTACTATTGAGTCCTCTAGGCCATTGACCAACCAGCTAAGCCATTTGCCATTGACCATGAGTCCATATATAGTCTAACCTCAGATCAATGATTCCTCCACACAAAGTGGATGATCATGAGTAGTACCTAAAGCTCTGCCCACTTCAAGCACTTTCTTTCATTTCTGTTACTCAAAGCAACTTCTAAGTGGGACTTGAGTGCAGAATTCCATTTTCAGCTCATACAAACCTTCTGAACTGACCCATTAGTATATTAAACACTGGAGTTTTTCTCCTCTACCAGCAGGACAGAGCAAATGATTCATGAGGTCAAGGGTGTGAGCTGAAAGAGAAGTACCAGTATAATACAGAAAGGTGACATGGGATTCTGGTACCTAGTGCTCTCTGAACTTGTTCTACTTCTATCTGGAGGTATCACTTCTACCTTGAACTGACCTCCCAGACCTATGACTTGGTAGGTCTAAGAGTATTCCATTCATTATGTGCAGTTCTAACTCCAAGGCTATCTGATGTCCCATGGTTAGATGTTAGGTCTCTATCAGGAATCAGTACCAGATCAGTTATGTGAATGTGCTCATGTGGTTTGGTAATGGTGTATGGTACTTTGTTGCAGCTGGCATGGCTTTACTCAAAAACTCAAGAATTCATAGAAAACCCCATGAATTTACTATTGGGCTTGCTAGAGACTCTACAAAACAATCCAAGTGTCAACTGCTTATGTTGCTGCCTGAATCTGCTTCAGAAGGTTTTCTTTCTCTGGGCCTTCTTAAAAGTATGAGCCTTTGGCATTACCAAATATATGGGTCAGAGTAGCATTTCCAAGGGTGTAATGTGCTATATCTAAAACTTCAAGAGGCAAGCTAAGTCCTGTGCAGCTTTCTTTCTTTTTTTATGTATTTATCTTTAGAGAGGGGAGGGGAGGGAGAAGGAGATGGAGAGAAACATCAATGTGTGGCTGCCTCTCAAGCACCCACACAGGGGACCTGGCTTACAACCCAGGCATGTGTCCTGAATGGGAATTGAACCTGCAACCCTTTGGTTCAAAGGCCCATGCTCAGTCCACTGAGCTATACCAGCCAGGACTTGTGCAACTTTCTTAGTAGTAGGAGATATGCAGGGAAATGGCATGCCCTTTGCTTTAGAAGGCATGACTCATTTGATCCAGAACACAAGGCCTCTAAGTATTTGACTAATGTATCATGCCTCTAAATCTTTGTAAGGCTTATCTCTCTCCCTCTAGAGTGCTTGTGTCTTATCATTTCTTGCTCCTCAGGTTCAGCTACATGATGCCAGCAACACAGGCTAATAAGGTGCTCCACAGAACGGCCAGATGGCCCTGAGGTTTCCAACAATATAATGACATAGAAAAAGTGAATTAACATATCTCTGGGGCAAGACCATGAATGTATGCTGCTATTCACTCCAAATGCATGCAAATTGCTGTCTTATTTGAGGGGTAGTGAAAAGAATGCATTTGTGAGATCAATAGCTTCATGCTGCTTACCAGTGTCTCTAATAAAGATACCTCTCCCAATACGCATCTGCAATTGGTTGTACTACTTGGTTAAGTTTGCAGTAGTACACTGTTTTCCACAACCCACCTGGGTCTGTGCAGGACCACTTCCCCTGCACCCTTCAAATCTTTGAGGGTGTTACATATCTGCCATTTCCTCCAAACATGTGATAATTGTTTTACATTTACTAACTTGGCTGGATTGGGCCAAGTTTCAGGGGCTTCCATTTGGTCTTTATTACTATAAAAACTGCATTTATAAGTCAAGGAACTGGCATAAGGGTTTCTCCAACAGTTTAATATATTCAGAACTGAGAAAATGATCACATGGTATCTCTGGATCCAGGGGACACTGTGAGAGGGCCCCCCATTGGGCATATGTTGAGGAGAGCCTCACTATCTCATGAGGCTTCTGCATTGTCTTCAGGTGAAGGGAAGTCATGTCCTCTAACAAGGAGAAATTCTCTCCCACACACCCAGAGGACTTGAGCTCTTTAGCACATCCACCGTGACACCCTGCCCAAGCCTCAGCACCCCTCCCTCCTTATTGAGACTCTGTGATTGTTGTAAGGGACTCTGTGGGGCTGGACAGTCAACCTTTTCTGAAATTCTGCTACCCTTACAAATACGCCCTGAGCCTGGTCCTCAGGATGACCAGCGCTCCAAACACAGGAGAGGAAAGTCTCTTTAGATGATGCCCAAAGGACCTCTGCCACTTTTTTTTTTTTTTTTGCTTTGAATTGGTGATTTATCACCCTGTTTCTCTTTTCAAAGTAAGAATGGTATTCCGCTATAGTCACCCAGTTCCACAGTCCTTTTAATTACACTCAGTTGTTAGAGATAGCATAAAAGATAGAGCATATCCTTCTACCTATATCCCATCCCATTTCTTAATGCCTGAACCACTACAGCCACCCTGGATGATAATATTTTACTTACCACCAGGAAGACGGTACCTCCAGCACCAGGAAGAGTAGGTGATTCAAATTCAGAAGTTCATCCTTACAGTCAGCTTTCTATGACTACTTGTGGTACCAATTTTCTAGGCCAGGTTTCCTGGGAGCAGAGACTAAGAAAGGAATTGATGTTTTAATTTATTAAAGAGGTTCTCTTCATAAAAAGAAAGCTCGAATGAAGGAAGCAGGACAGGGCAGCAGAAGGAGCCCCCCCCAAAATGAGATCTCAGGTAAAGTCTAGTGTTGGTGGTTCTGAGATGTGAGTTATACCACAGAGTGCCTGGCTTCAGATAGGTTGGTAGATCCTGCACATTCATGGTGGTCCGCTGGCTTCTTCTCAGGACAGTGGTGCTGCAAACTCCCTGGCATGTCTGGGTGAGGTGGACCCATTCAACCCAAGGCAACTATCTAGAGAAGATCAAAGGGATAAGTCATTAGTTGCAGTACTTGCAGCAACTAGGGGATCAGTACAGTGGCCAGTGAGGGAGATCTGAGTGGGGCACCAACAGTCTCTAATGCAAGTGTACATTCTAGACTTTCTACAGTGAATTTGATGTTTTTGTTATGAAAATTTTGAAAGGCATATACTAAGCATTCCATAGATAGATGATAAATAATGTGGATTCATATACTGCATGTTTGCATATAAATTGATACATAACATAAATTCAAATCTATGCATAGTTTGACATGAAATATGTCTACATACATTTATAAGAATATGTGGTACATCTTAAAGTGAGGAAAATGGTGAAAAATATCTACTAACTTATTCACTACAGTTTTTACTTTATGGGGTAGGATAAGTCAGGACTGTAAGACACTGTCATATTTTTTTAAAGATTTCATTTCTTTATTTTTAGAGAGGGGAAGAGAGGGAGAAAGTGAGGGAGAGAAATATCAATGTGTGGTTGCCTCTCAAGCACCTCCTACTGGGGACCTGGCCCACAACCCAGGCACATGCTCTAGACTGGGAATCAAACTGGTGACCTTTTGGTTTGTGGGCCAGCATTCAATCCGCTGACCCACACCAGCCAGGGCTATCATGTCTTTTAAGAGTTGTCAAAAGTTAGAGAGAAAAAAAAAACATGGTCAGGAAAATATTTAATGAGAGAAGGAAATATTCACAATAACTTAAATAACATTGTATTTACATTTAAATTTTAAAAAAATACTCTATAGCAACCAAAATGATCAATCTATAGTTATGTGCATCAATCTGGAGAACTTTTATAAATGTTGCTTAATGTTTTTAAAAATTCACACACCAAATTGCATTGTTTAAAGGTGTAAGCATAAGAGACAAAGTCCAACATGGAAGTGATTACTACCAAAGTCAGGGTCATTCTGGATACCTTTAGAGGCAAGGGGTTGGGGTCATGGGGAGAATGAGCTTGTGCAGAAGGCCACAGGGGTCAAAAAGCATGAGTCATGTTCAATTTCTTTACCTGGGGGAAATTATATATGTTTTTATGTTCCACATAACACTGTGTTCTACATGCTTTTGCTTATGGCACATTTCACAATAAAACAGCATAAAGATGTAGTCCACTAAGTTGTATGTGTAGAATGATCTTCATTTTATAACAGAAATACATGCAAATGAAAATACTTTAAGTTTGTAATTTAAAATACTAATCAAAAGTGATTTATTTTTCCCCATTTTTCCAATTTTTTTTTCAGTAAGCCCAAGTTTTTAAAATAATTTTTGAAGCAATGTTTTTTAAGGCATTATCATCAAGACCTGTAAGTTTCCTCATTTGTAAGGATTAGTCACAAAGAACTTATAAGTTTCTAGAGGCCCTGACTTTCCAGTTGGACCCCAATTCTGCACCCAAAATTGTGACTGTTAACATTTTCCTTCATTCTGCCTGAGGCTCAGCAGGGCCTGCAGATGCTCTGGGGGCAGGGCACACCTCCCCAGGAGCCTCTGATGGTCATCAGCAATATTGATCTATTTCAGTCATGTATATGGAAAGACTTGATCACTCTGTATAGAAGCATTTGTCAGGTTATTTCCTGAAGACCAATGATGTAGAAGGAGGAAATCTTTTCCTTCGCAAGCAAGGAAGAACATATATTGTCTAGGAAAAAGTCCATTATGCAGTTCACACCCTTGTACATGGGCTGCAGGGGAGAGCAGGTAAAGGCCAGACCACATGCTGCAGGCTTCATCATGCTAAGTCCCGAGCACCAGCTCCACTCCTTGCTAGATGTAGGATCTGAGCAGATGACTTAACTTCTCTGAGCCTTAGTTTCATTAACCAGAAAACAACAAATGAGGACGATATCTACCTCATTTGATCGCTGCGGTATTTTATGAACCAACACATGGCATGTTTGCTGGTAAGCTCTCGGCAATGGTTAGTTGTGGTCATCATCATTATCATCAGCAGTATTCTTCCAGTCCATTTGGAAGTGAAAGATGTTTTCAGTAAGAAGGCATAAAGAAAAGAGGCTATAGAAATGAACTCCTTTCTTTAGGATCTTTCACAAATAACAGGATTCCTAAAGAAGGTAAACAAAGGAGATGGGTTTGTTGAATCTGAATTACCTAGTTCAGCCGGTGACCTCTTTTTGACTGATTCACTCATGTGAAAACCAAGTCCCTAATCCTCTCAAACCTTTCTGGAAGCTTGGTTATGGAATATTAAAGAAAAGGAGTATCGGAGTCCTGACTAAAAATGTTGATTACTTTTCTTTTTCCTAATGTTTAAGCCAGAGAAAGCTGGCTTTGTATTCCCTGGGACAGCCTGTCCAGCACCCAAGCAAGTGGGGAGATTGCTGTCAACCCTCATGCCAGGATGTCCAGAACCAGCAAAGAGTGGCTGTGGCTATGGCTCTGATAAGGCAGGAGAATCACTGGGCAAGAATGCAGGGAACCAGGATCTAGGTTCCAACTTCACATCAAGGCCACATGGTGTGCTGAATATATCTGTCTCCTCGGGAAGGTGAGAGAAATTTGAAGCCAAAATGTCCTGGGATCCCAGTCTGACCACTATTCAGCTACAAAACTTTGGAACAAGGTCCTCATCTTAAAAATAAAAAAGATGAAATAATTCTGAATTTGATTGCATATTAGAATCACTAAAGGTTGTTTCTCTGTTTGTTTTTTTGTTTTCTGTCTGTTTAAGAAAAACTGATTCCATCCTAAACCAACTGAATTGGAATCTTTGAATCCCTGGAACAATGCCTGAGCATAAGTATTTTCTAAATCTCCCCCAGGTGATTCTGCTCCAGGTGACTCCGATGGTGGGGGAGGTTGAGAACCACTGGCTGCCTAACCTCTATTGCTGATGTTGTGTTGACTGTGTACTGACATTGATGCACTGCTACATGAATGACCCACCAAGAAGACCTGTGGGGGATTTTGAAATGGGTGCCATGGGCTCCATTTTAAAAATAAGAATGAGGAAATTTCACCTTCTGAATCTGTCCTATGCTTTCAGGGGCCTGTTTGCAGCCCTGAGTCTCCAGCTGTGTGAAAGAAGGAAGCCTCTGCAGCTGGCTGATGAACAGCGCTAGAGTACTTTTTCCCCTGGGTTGATGGTAGGGGAGTCCAGGGGAATTTTCTCACCATCTTAGCCATGTGGTGCCTTACAGATAGGGGCTCTATGAGCATCAAAGCTCAAAATCTCACTTAAAATCATATTTCAGAATGATGACCATTGACTGCCTCTTCCCTGTGGTACTGGAATTTCTCATTCTTGTTTTTTCTGTTCTCTGGTAATAATTTTTTCAGAATTACTACTATCCATCCTTTGTCTGTGTGGCCCTTAAAAAATCTAGAGACACACGCTGTTTCTGTAGTACCATGACTTGCCACCAATCCTGTGTCTGAGTGTTTTCTGGGTGCAAAGGGACTCTCCATCTCCACCTAAAAAGACAGAGATTCGGGGAATCCCTCTACCCACTGCCAGTAAAATGAATGCTTCACCTGGGCTAGTCAGCTGAAGAGAAGGTGAGGGTTCTAAGCTATCAACACAAGCTATCACAGCCATTTGAAGCAAAGTACTGCTAATAACAGCAGAATTAAAGAATTAAAAATCTTGATCAGTTTATGTTCTGAGGACCTCTACTTTGTAAGTAAACTCTATAATATCAAGGCTATTTTTATTAAAAATAATATTGAATTATTCTCTTTTTTTATCAAAATATAAACAGTGTAGAGAAAAACACTGTTGAGGGTAATGGTTTACATGAAAGCCTTAAGGTGTTTCTGTAGTTCCAGTATTTTTATTGGGATCAATCAAGCTGTGTAAATATCTTGGTCTTGCATCCAGGTAGCTCAATCTGTATTATGCCTCTCCCTAGGCAAAAATTTTCTTATAAAAAGCCAGGAGCAGCAAAGTGCTTTAGGAAGAGAAGGCATAAGCAGAATACAAAGCTAAAAATAGCCCAATTTAGTTAATATTTAACACTTTGCATTTTTATGTAGCAGCTTGAGAATTTAAGATCCATCAGTGGCCAGGAAAACCAACAGTATTTCTTTAATATTTTACAACCTGAAGTCACTTAACAGCAATGGAAAGGCCACCTGTTATGAAATACATTTAATCATGAAGGAAAAGGCCAAATTTCCATTTAGGAAAACCAGCCACCCCCTTGCTGTTAACAAAGACACAACCCAAAGCACCCAGCTAGAACTCAACTGGTAGCTGAAGCCACCAACAGGGAAGACTGCCCTTTTCCTTTCCTGTCTTGATTTTACTTCTATCCGAGGGGTTTCCTAATTCCTACAAACTTCTGAGGCCTGGATCTCCCTCCTGGGACCCTGATCATGGCTGATGGAGTTGCAGGGACCTAAGGAGGAGCCCTTACCCTGCATGTCTAGATGCTCACCCTGCTGCCCACTCAGAGCTTTCTCACAGCCACTTCTGCCACTTCTGCCACTGGGTCTGCTACCTCCCAAACTCTCACCTGACACCAAATTCTGTGCTTTGTGTTCTCAGATCCTTTGGTGCGCCTGAATTACTTACCCCTTGACTTCTCCCAAATGACAGAGTTTAAGCCAGAATTATCAAGATTTAGAACATGTATTCATATTCTATATTCTGCCTCATCCCACCTTTCCCCAACACACTGTTCATACTTTATTACCAGCTCTATTATAATAAAAATATATTTGGTTTTTTTTGTGTCTAATACCTGGCGCAGACCTCTTAAAACCTTTGGAAGTTTCTGAGTGATAGGAGAGTTTTTTTGCTATTTGTAACAAGCCCCTTTTGACCACACCTGAGTTTATACTAATGAGATGAGTCAAGGTAGGTCCCTACATAGCTTCAGAACAGAGACTGTCTCCAGAGAAACAAACCACATGATCTGGAAATTAGTACTATCAGCCTCATGACAGACCTCAGGGGAGAAGAGCAAGCTAAAGATTAAGTTCACTCACCAATGGCCATTGACTCAATCAATCATGCTCATTATCTGAAATGTTAAAGAAACTTATCTAAGAAAAAGAAGAAGGTCAAAACTATGAACAGTAAAATGACAACAAAGTCACAATTATCAACTGAACATAAAACAAAAACAAACTAAGCAAACAACTGGAACAGGAACAGAATCACGGAAATGGCAATTACATGGATGGTTATCAGCAGGGAGAGGTTGGGGAGAGAGTGGGGGAAAAGGAACAAGAAGCATAATTGGCAGGCACAAAATGGATAGGGGGTTCAGACTAGTGTAGGAAATGCAAAAGCCAAAGAACTTATATGTATGACCCATGGACAAGAACTAACGGGGGGAGATTGCTGGAGGGAAGGGGGATGCAGGGTGGAGAAGAATAAAGGGGGGGATGGGACAACTGTAATAGCATAATCAATAAAATGTACTTAAAAATTAAAACAATTGTTTTTCAAATTTAATATTTTACTGAAAGCATAGTGATCATGGAAGGTGTTATGTCATTGACTTTATTCCTCTTTTACTTTTTTGGCCTTTTCCTTCCCCTCCCTCATCACTGTGCTCTCTCCTCCACCCCCCTTCCCTTCAGTAAGTAAAGAAAGAATGACAAAATTTCAATGTCACCCATTTCCATCCCCAAATAACTTAACAAATCAGAGTCAGGAAACATTTTGTGTAAAGAGCCAGAAAGTAAATATTTTCATCTTTAGGGGACATCTAATCTCTGTCAAAACTGCTGCACTCTGCGGTTACAGTGCCAAACCAGTGAAAGAAAACACAGGCGGCAGGTTGTATTGACCTTTTGGGTCTGCCAAAGCTTGATTTAGATAATGATTATCAATGGCTGTTATCACCAAAAAGACACATGGCTGTGTACACCACAACCTGTGAGGGGGAATTGAAATCAGACCTGAATCGAACCAAGTCTCTTCTTCTAACAACTCTCAGGGCACTCTGGAGATGTCACACAACATCACAAGGGTGCAACCAGAAAAATAAAGACTGCTGCAAGTTCTACAGGCAAAGGACCCATACTGCAAAGATAAAAATTATGTAAATAAGATTTATAGATGAAAATTTAGTGAGACTTTAGACATGTCACAGCCAATTAAAATATAAATAGAATTGCTCTCAAAACTCTAAATCCTTGCCTAACTCTTATGTAGAGCAATTCAACTTCCATAGCTCTACTCCTCATCTTTGAATTCTCAGGTCCATCAAGGGTCTCCCTCAGGAAGACTCCATTCTCTGTGGAAGGCAATTGGAAGCATTATTGTATCCAGTTTCCCAAGGAAATAAAAATTCTCCAAGAGACAGTAAAGAAATAATTCCAGGCAAGGAAAGGTCAGACCCTGATCCCATTTTTTTCAGTTAACATTCTACTGTTTGTTTTATTTGATGCACAATTCTCTATCAGAACCTACAGTTAGAGAAAATGAACGCATTTTAACATTCTCTCAATTCATGAGAATACTAGAAATTATCTAAAGAGGCTTAGATTTGCTAAATTGGTTACATAACTATTACTTTCTCCTTGGCTTTATTTTTTCATAAAACAATCATTGCCATGTACAGTGCACATTCATTTTTTATGTAGGATGCACAATTCAGAGGGTTTGTAACTCCCTGGGGAAAAAAGTGGCTGCTAATACACACATTTTTATCTTTGTTTAGATTTATTTCTCATCAGAGAACTATAAAGTATCTGAATTAACTATGAACCTTAGTCTGTGGTAAAGGGGAATATCCACACCCCTCTTCAAGCTAGAAACATATTTTAGTCCTCTGAAGATAGAACTACATTACTATGTTGTAATAAAAATAAATTTGCTAATCTATTCCCTTAATCAAATTTGACTGAACTCTGTTTCCAGCAGCAAACACTTGAGAGCCTCAAGACATCTGTTCCTTGGAGCTCATCTCCTACAGGTGACTTTTTCAGTTTGTTTGTTTATTTATTTATTTATTTATTTATTTATTTATTTTGTCAGAGAGCAATTATTTGGCTTCCTCCTCAAACCTTAGGAGGGAGGCGCTATGCTATCAGTAGTAATGGACAATGGTACCAGAAATCTAGAATAATCACTCTAAGCTTCAACTGGGCTGGATGCTAGGCTGGGCATAGCAACTAGATAAGAAGTTAACAAAAGAAAAGATCAGGGAGGAGAAACTGAAAATAAAAACATTGGACTTTTGTGAACTTGTATGCTTCACCCTCACTCTATGAAAAAAGGAAGCATAAAGAATTGCTTGGCTCTGACCAAAATGTGAGCTACATTCCTCCCCTACTCCCCAGCCTGTGACAGGTGGTGGTGATTCTGCCAGTCTGTAACTTTCTATTGCTTATTAATTGGTCTTCCAGTTACACGTGTACTGCTAGCATTTCCCTGTGAATCTCCTCCTTGTCTGCTGCCTCCTTACAACATGTGCAGGGGCTTCTAGTTTCAGACTCACTTGCTCCCACCCTCTGAAGCAAAATGGGACCTTGGGCAAGAAGCATTGAGGAGAAGCCTTGCATTATAAATTATTTGCCTCGGTATTTAATCTCCAATATTGGTGTTGATATCCTGGGGTCTTGCTAAGGTCCATCTTCTAGCCCCTTATTTAACCTGAGCTTGTTATCTTGGGTTAAGAGCTTGTTAACTTCTGCCCAACTTCCTGCCTCTCTTCCCCAGTTTCTTAACCTGGTTTCCTGACCTCTGATGCCTGAACTCCATGAAGCACTGAACTTTTACTTCCCTAGAATGTACCTTTTCCTCCTTTCCTGAGCCTGCTTCACAGAACTTGACACAGTGCTTTTTAGCTGCCTGGCATTCTGGTCCTTACCTGACCTTACTCACTTTAATGACTCTCAATAGTACCTTTCCTTGTTGTTATCTGTCTATATAGGTACTTACACCAAGGTACTAAGAGATGATGCCTAGATTCAGTTATCTTCAAAATTCATTCTATTTTAAATTAAGCATAATAAACCAACACAATAAAGTTTTGATTTTAATGTAGCTCCTGCTGAATATACATAGGTTTTATAATAAAATACAAAAGTTGGATCATGGATATGTTCTCTGCTACCTATTAAGATCAGGTTTTCAATAGTGACTCAGGCAGGAATTATGGTGAAGTGGTTAAAAAGATGAGCTATTGAGTCCAACAGATAAGCATTAAAAGCCCCTCTTTTAGGTTTTGTTATGTATCCACTCAGTGACTTTGGGGAAAGTTACCTAACCTCTCTAAGTCTCAGATTCCTCATTTGTAAAATGAGGATAGCATTAGTATCCACCTGTGGTATCATAAAAAGATATTCAGTCTTTGTCCTTGGTTCCTGGCACAAAGTTCCTAAAGCCTTCAGTTTCCTGAGTGACAATGGTGATAGGAACATCTTTTGTTTTAGTGAGACAGCTTCAGGATGGGAGCTGGTCACCAGAAAGGACAGCCTTGATTAGAAGAAGCTTGACACTTTCAGCCCCAACCCCACCCCCCACCTCCAGAGAGGGGAGAGCAGCTAGAGATTGAGATACTGGCCAATGGCCAGCAATTCAGCCAACCATGCCTATGTGATCAAACTTCTATTAAAACCCCTAAACAATGGGGTAGTGAAGTTCCACATCCCTTGACCTATGCATCTCCATTTGGCTGTTCCTGAGTTGCATCCTTTGTAATAACACAATAATAGTAAGTAAAGTGCTTTCTTGAGTTCTGCAAGTTGTTCCAGAGAAAATTCAAAACTGAGGACTGAGTTATGGAAGCCCTCTGAGTTTACAGCCAGTTGGTCTGAGGCACCAATGACAAGCCGGGACTCACAAGTCTGCTGGGACTCACAAGTCTGCTGGGACTCACATCTGCTGTGGGGGCCCTCTCACAGCACTACACCCTTCACTTGTAGTCACTGACATGAGCTGCAGATCTATAGTGCCAGAATTGAATTGGATTGTAGGACAGCCAGCTGGTATAGGAAAGCTGAAAACAACACTATGTACTTGTTGTCAGAAGTGCTACGAGTAAAAAGAGTTCATGTCTGCCTCATAGAGTTATTATGGAAATGCACTCAGATAATTTCTATAAAATGCTTAGAGCAGGGCCTGGGTCTGGATAAATACTCTATAAATTGTTATTATTGTTATTATTTTATTGTGTTGTTATTATTATCAAATAAGGTTGACATTGTATTGTACAGATCAAAGAACCTGACCTGAACATAGATGTGAATGATTAGCCACCTAAGCATTAAGATTTCCTTTAGGACTTTGGAGTCCTGTTTAACCATTCATTTATATATTAGAATCAGACTCTTCCTAAATCACGTGCTTGATTTTTATTAAGAATACCAATGAGCATGCTCTGAGATGGTGGTAAACAAAATTAAACTGCTTCTGGAGCTGGAACCCTTAGTACTTTTGTTCACTAATTGTGTACATGTACTATTAGCCACAATAGTAAACAGTAGCAATTTCTTTATAAATTATTTAAGTGCAAAATAAAAAGAGGCTCTCCTGATTTTTTTCTCATCAAATGGATGGTCTGGCATTACCTTTGGGGTGGGTACACTCCATTTGGAGATAACTATTGTAAGGGCTTGGACCAAACAAAACTCTCCAGGCAATGCTAGGTAGGGGTTGGGGGAGGGAGAGGTGGTGGTATCCTGGATGAACCTGAACTAGGATTTGGGGGCCAACACTGAGGGCCTGGACCACTGACAGCTCTGGGCATCTGTTTGAGTTAGTTTATTTGCATTGGAGGACGTAGCCTGCGAGGAGGAAATTTGTATTTAGTTGTCTGGGAAGAAGAGGAACATGGAGAAGACAATGTGATCTCTATTTATTAACAACCCAAGAAGTAGATTGTGTGCCCACAGAGACAAGGGCTTCAGGAAGATTGCCATGAGGACTTGGGAGGTATAAGACACTGCTGGATATTGGGAACTTCCCTCTATTTATTTGCTCTTTGCTTGGGCATCATGGAGGAATGCAGGGAATTCTTTCATTCCTCAGTGGTTGGAATTTCTGGGAACTTTGGAACAGTCCCTAAGCTGGGACCTGGCATTCTTACAGAGAGCACCTGGTATCCCACCAAGTGCCTCCAGGGGTAATTTATTTCTACAAATGGGTTGGAGTAGGAGGACTGTCTGTGAATAAGTTCTCAACACATATTAAATCATTCTGAAAACAACTTGGTTGGGGTTTAGAACCCATTTGGGCATATGAAACACAATAAGCTAGTTAGACTTACACAGTCACTGGGAGCCCAGTGCCTCCTGGCTGTATATATTCCTGTTCTCTAGTCTGGGAGCTGAGGCCATGTCCTCAAAGTTTAGAGGCTGGTTTATGGCCTGGATGAACATGGAAGGAAACATCTGGAGATATAAGGTCATGTAGATAACAACTACTCTCAAAACCAGTGGCTTCCAAAGGGCAAGTCTAAGTTTCGCAAGGTTATACAGACTCAAACTTACCATTTCCTTTGTTAAGAAAATCATCCCAGTGAGTTTCTAACATGGCCATGCCAGAGGGCTATACCAGAGGGCTATACCAGAGGCCACACCAAGCCAGTTGTAGCTTGCCCATGGGTTATATGTGGCCAACATAATGTTTCAAAAACTAGAATAGGATAATCTCTAGATGGGGCACATGTCCTGTCCCACACCATAACCCAAACTACTTGTCTCATGGTGAGCAAGTTTCTCTCATTAAAGTGGTTTGCTCAATTCCCAAGGTCACTTGAACTTTCAGTACTTCCTTCTTTCTAGTCCCCATTTCACCATCAGAAGAATGAAAACATGTTAGTCAGGAGGGAGGTTCATGTAGCCCAGTTAGGACAAAAAGCCCCAGACTAGGACTGTGAAGAAATCCACTTAAAGTGTTAATTCTTCTACCTGGAACACATTGCTCCGAACCCCCGGGGTCTCAGCTTATTTGAGTGTAGAGTGGGAGAATCAGACTAGATGTTCTTCCAAAAAGCCACTGTCCCAGCCCCGCCCCCCCCATTTTTCCTTTAATGTGCTATAATCTCAGAATGCTTAATGGTAGATCAGTCAGCTGATTGGCAAAATGAGGATACACTGGAGTAGGAATCAGAACCACTGGGTTTCAGTTTCTGCCTTGCAGCTCATTCCCACTGCAGCTGTGGGAAAAATGCTTTGCTTCTTCAAATCCTAGAGAAAAATGAGGGGCTGTGTTTGATGATCTGCAAAGACCCTTCGAGCTCTTTCCTTCAGTGATTCCATTTTTCCACATATGAAGGGGAACATATTTTTCTAGTGAGGAAAATTGTGTCTGAAGAGAATTATCATCCTATGACCCGGGTTTGAAACATATTCTGCTTATAGATTTTGAAACGCTTCAGTTGGATTTATGTTCTTTTCTTTTTCTGGCCCATGGCTTTCTATGAAAAGCAATTGCCTGTGGGACCATACACAATCCACCCAGCATGTCTGGGAAAGCTTTGGAGTTCAGGATCCTCCAGGAAGTTAGGGTAGAATTCTTCCTTGAACTGGGAGCGGTGAGGGCCCATGAGAGCATAGCAGCAGCACATGGGATGTGCTCTAGAATGCTCCCCCCAACAGAAAAAGAGCTTGTGTGGGAAAACTCTCACTCCTCTCAGTGAGCTGTCTGCAGAAAGACCTTGCTGTCAGGTGCCATTAGCCAGGCCCCCACCCCTGTCACCGATCTCTGAGCCTACCCATAGAGAATATCGATCCCTCATGTCCATCAAAACATTTGGTCCCTGAGGAAGCTCAATAAGATTCATGAAACTCTGCTATGACGACTCAATGTATACAGAGCATGCTATACTATGGACTGAGAACCCTGATTCCACAGTGAAGGTAATAAAAGAAAATAGATTTCCCCATCACATGGAAAATGAAGTTGAGATTAGAGGTTTATTGTGAGCACAAAATGTGGCTATTCTATTATGACATTGCAGCATCATAACCACTGACACACACACAGGCCTCTGGCTCTTTTATCATACAATGGTGCTAAATTCCCAGGAACAGACTTCTCTGTATTTTTGAAGGAAGAAGAACCAGAATGTCTGGGGTACTCTCCCTGGGGTCTCTGATGTAGTGAGCCATGTTATCCCTTTCCACCCACAAATGCTACCTGGAAAAATTGAAGCCATTCACGAAATAAAACAAACTATCTAAATGAAGCTTAAGGAATACAAAACTTGTGTGTGTGTGTGTGTGTGTGTGTGTGTGTGTGTGTGTGTGTGTGTGAATATTAAGGCTTTTTTGGTAACTTTTTCCAGGAAATACAATGAGTATAGGGAGCCTTAATTTTCTGCTAAGCCATCTATCCACCGCCTACCACACCACAGTTGAACAGGCTGCTTCAGGTGTCCTGGGTGAAGGTGGAAGGGCTGGGTTCATGGAGGTCTTCAGCTACCAGCACAAGTATTGCCATAGCTTGATAATCATGCTTGAAGTAGTACTGAGAAGAGGAGACAGGGAAAGAAAACAGCAGAGATGGATTCTGAATTCCCAATTGTCTCTGCTAAGTTTTGGGAGAGTGATCACCTGTCCTTCCACATGATTTAGCAAAGTGTATCCTCAGTCATTCAGAGCTGCACCAATGATCCAGAGTCTTCACATGGAGAGGAGTGAGGCTTTGTGGGTAGAGCAGAGTCTCTGAAAACTCACAGACTGCAGAGTTTAGGGCTGGAAAGAGTAGCTTGCCAAGGAGTCAAGGTGAAGGAATAGCCTTCAGGCAGGTGGGGCAGTTTCTGGGGACTGGGATTGTTGGGATCGTTCTATTGGTCAGAATGATCCATCTGAGTGATCATCCAATAGGTCAGACCAGAGAGCAAATAAAGCTGGGTGCTTTGTTCCAAGCTATTTACTGAGTACATGGAATGTGCCCACCCACTCTAGACTCTGGGGATAAGGAAGTGAGTGAGATGAGTAATGCCCCTGCTCTTAAGGACTTTGCATCCCACCAAGGAATAGAGACAAATCAGCAACATCAATATGTGCTATGAAAACATCAAAACACAGTCACGTTGATGAAGAATGACTGTGGGAGGCAGGGCCTGCCATCCTAAGCAATGATACCATTGACCAACTAGGTAAATTTGAAGAATCACTTAACTCTGTAAGTCCATGTCCCCATCCATAAAATTATGTTAGAAAATAATATGAATTCCAAAAGATTGATACAAAAGATTAACTGAGGGAACACGTGCACAGCATAATGCCTGACAAAGTGCCTTCACCCCGTGCTATGGCAGCTCCTGGCGCATCATGTGAGTGTAAACAATAGCAACTATGTGAGTGGCCTGAAGCCAGACGTGCCCATCTGGATCCTGCTTGGATTCTGACTCACCAAATCCATGAGAGATGATAAGACAATTGTTGTTTTAAGACAGCAAGTCTTAGGGTAACTTGTTATGTGGCAATAGAAGTAATTATTTTATATAGAAAAAGAGCCTTACTTTCATTCTTTTCCCCTGGAAGAATAAAACTCTTCCAGAAGGGTTTATTGCCAGCAGAACCTGTTTTAAAATATAGTGCACTGATAGAAAATTTGAAGTTTAGTAAGTCCAACAGATCAGGAGATGACTACTGTCAAAAAACCAGTTTGTTACTCATAGTTTCTAAGAGAAAGGGGCATACCATGCAGGGAGGACCACACAGGGAAGCCCCAGGGTTGGCCAGAAGATGAGGGAGAAGGAGGAGCCACGGGCAAGAGCCTTCACCGTGGTTTCTGTGGGGAGGAACAGGAAGTCATGGCAAGCACATTTAGAACTGGCTAATTTGAATTATTTCAATGGCTCTGCTGTATAGGGGCTGTCCCAAGTTGTCTGATACCTTGCCCTCAGGTGTTTAGGGCAGGGAAATAGTGTCCTGAGTGTGAGAACCCCATATAGGAGGTGGTTGGTGGATGGGCCCTAGATTGGTTTGTTTTCATTTAAAAAGCGGGTGAGTTGTTTGCTATTCCTAGAAATTAGCTAATCCTGAAAGAGGAGGGAGGCATCTTTCCAGGATCAGCAAGACCTAAGATGTCAAAGCCTCAGAAAACAGAAAACACAGGACATGGCCAATTCAGAGTCTATCTCTCATTACTGTTCCCAGCTCCCCTGTGGCCAGGGTGTGGATTTATAATCAATGGTGTCCTCTGGAACCTGACAGGAGCATCTTCTAAGGAAAGGAGGGGACTTAGTTTCTGAGAAGGATTTTCTACATTGATAAAAGGGAAACAGACTTGCACAAAGAGAAGCCTTCTCCTGTCTTCCCAACTGAAACATTGTCATATGAGGACTCTGAGACTGAAGCTGCCACATTAACTTGTGATCAGGAGAGGATGACCAAAAGAAAAGACCAAGAGAGACACAGAGAAAATATCTGGGTGAGCCACATCCGTGTGCCCCTGTCAACTCTGAAGCCTTGTTATTTAAGCAATATCTCTTTCAGTATTAAGTTACTTGCAGCCAGAGTGTTACCTGTTTCAGGGTTCTTGGGTTCCCAAGGATAGAAATTGAGAAGAAAACCCAGAAAAATTTCCAGACAAATTTTATGAAGTTTATACTTGAGCCCAAGAGTGGCAGCACAGAGGAAAAGGAGGCCCTTTGAACTGGCTTTGGTTGCCAGCTCTGCTTTGATAAGCTGGGGACAAAGTGGGCTTGTGCAGAAAGGTGGGCTTACGGAATGACTTCCTTTTCCAGCTACGTTGCCTGGTAACTATGTTCATGCCTGTGATGTGGGGGCAAGATGGCAACCTGCTCATTGCTGCCACCCCAGCAAGGTTGTACAGCAGGCAAACCTTGACCAATTGTGCATGCAGGTCAATAGTTTAAGCAAGTAGATAGAAGAGAGATAAAATCAACTCCTTACATTTCTGAATAGAGAGTGGAGAGGTGGTAACATTTTTGCAGTCGGTTTATCCCCAGTTCCTTCTACATGCTATTGACTTGGCTTTCTGGCCACCTAGTGTTTTCCATTCCCTGGCCCAAGTCCCAGTAATGCTGTCTTAGTGAATAACTGATATACTATATTGGCCAGTGATAAATGGCACCATGGCAAAATTACTTGCTTCTTATTCCTGGACTCCACTTCTAACCACCAAGCTTGAAAGATAGAAGATTTTATTAATAGTTATCTTACCAAAATAGCAAAAATTTGTTAAGACCCATGGTTAAGACTGCCAATTTGTAAGACATGAGGTAGAGATTGGTTCTGTAAGCATTTACTTAAGTGGAGAAGAGACAGATGGGGAATGTAGGTGAGTCCTGGAAGCCCCAAAGACAGGAGTCCACTTCAGCATGCTTCCTGAAGCAAGAGCCATCTTGGGTTCATGCCTGGGGTTCATACCTGGTAGTCACACCTGGTGTTAGTGTGCTGGGAAATATGGAGCCTGTGGGGAGGTGTTTCATGTGGCCACTGGATGCATTTCACATAGCTCAGTGGGAACACATAGGGTTCATGTGGGCATGCTTCTGATGATCCCAGCAGCACCCACTAGAGGTGTAGGGAGGAGTCAGAGTAACAAGCAATAGGAAGGGCAAACAGAAAGAAGATGATTCATGTCTCATTTTGATTGCTGAAATAAATATGCAGGATGTAAAAGTTCAATCTACTGAAAAGAGGTGGGATACATGGTGTCTCAACCCTGTAGACTTTGCTGAGTATCATTTGTAATAAAACACTCCCAATCAAATGGATTTATTGAAAACTGGCCTTTTATGTTAAGTGAAATATTGTTATCTTGAGGCTGCAATCTGTGGGCCCTTAGGGTCCACTGTTAGAAATAAGAGGAAATAAAGCAGAATTAGTGGAAAATCCAGGGTGATTGTGATGGCCCTATCAGAAATTTTCCTGGACAAAGTCTGGTGATTATCTTCAGCTGAGGTGGTGGGGTGGTAGGATGTGTTTTCCTCCACACGAGAGGATTTCCTTGCCATCTGAACCAGCTAAAGCTGTTCAGTTACTTCACTTGCTTCTGAATCTGTTCTTCCTGCCTCCTCTGTCCACATTCACCTCGTTCATCCCTTTATTCCACACACTTAAAGCTAATAAGTGCCAGACAAGGCACTGGGGATACAATATTGGATAAAACAGGTATTATTCTCAATATGAAACTGTTTTTGGTCCCAAGTGGCTGGTTGTTTATTGATGCTGCATAGATAAATACAAGCACAAAAATGCTATGATAATCACTATTTTCAGTTCTAATTGCTTTGACTGTGGTCAGGCTGTCCCCTACCCGCCCCCTGCTTTCTGTGGTAGATACCATGTTTTCCATTTCTACTTTGGGTTGAAAGTCCTGGGAATAGAGGAGCTCCAATGAGACTATTCCACTGTGTCTAGTACCCACAAAACAAATATAATTGAGCTAAGACTTTAAATTTGTCTAAGTCCCCTTATCTCACTATACATTTGTTTTCATGCATCCATTTTGCCACATGGCCCAGGAATCAGGGTTGAATAAATGCCAGCTCGGTAATGTGTCATATACCTCCTAGAAGAGAGGGTAGGGGTAGGGTATGGACTACAGTGGGGTGGGGCAGGGTGCAAAGACATAAAATGCCAGTGCTTTTGCTCTCCTTCCTTCCTGGGGTGTGTAGAGAGGAAAAAAAATAGTTTTGGATCTCTTAGCTGAGATGCCTTGTAATAAAAGACAGATTAACAGGAGAAAAAATAATAGAAGTTTATTAACATGTATATTTCCTGTATACATGGGAGAGACCCAGGAAAACTGAGTAACTCTCTGAAATGGCCTGAATCTCCAAGTTCAATATTATCTCCAGCTAAAGACAAAAGAAGATGCTGGGGTAAAGGGGAGTCAGGTGTGGCAGGTGACCAGGAAAAGCACGGTGAGCAAAGGTCAGGTTGTTTTTCAGATTTCAGTTGTGCCTTCTCCATTGATAAGAGTTTCTAGAGATTGTCCATTCTCCTCCTCCTGGTACAGAGGGAACACCCTTACAAATGCCAAATTCCCTCATAAAAGGGTACGTGCTAGTCCCTTGTTAGAGCTTTTCCTATGTCTGTTGTTTCTTAAAAATAACAGGCTCAAAATAACATTTTCGTCAAAGAGGCATATTTTGGGGCAGCAGTTTCTGCTGCTCTTAGATGGAACCTGAGGGAAAGGGAGGGAATGTGGACAAAATATCTCAATGAGCAGTTTGTATATGGTCACTGAGGGCAGAGCCAGGGTACACTTGCAGGCCACCAGGAGGACCACATGTGCCACTTACTGCCACTCCAACAGAGCGTGGCCAGGACAGCCTCAAAGAGAAGGCTGAGAGTGGGGCCCAGGAAATGAGGGCCAGGGTCATACAGTGCTCAGTGCAGCTCTTCACACCCAGGCACTACTTACCCAGAAGCTCCTTCATGCAGCTGAAGGGGTATACCACATGCCAGCCCACAAAATGCCTCTTTGACACAAGGATGATTTGGGGATGATTATTTTTAGGAAACAGGAGACACAGGAGAAACTCTTAAAACAGAGTACAGTTTACTTTTTGTAAGGAAAATGTACCTTTATGAGGGAAATCTCCATTTATAAGGCTGTCTCCTTTTCTATACTTGGAAGAGAAGGTTGACTGTAACTCACAAGAAACTCTTATCAATGAAAAGGCACCTTACTTCAATCTGCACAACAGCAGATTGAAGGCAAGCTGGAAGGCAAGCAGCTGGAAGGCAAGCAGACCCTCCAATCATGATGACATGGAGATCATCTGTCCCTCTGGTGTGGGCTTCCCCGTAGAGGTGAGGCATTAATGGCCCCTGCAAATTTCAGCCTAGTTGCACTGAAGGCCAGAATCTGTGACTGAAAGGGTAGTCATGACTAATCACTCCCAATGCCTAAACTCCCATTTGTTATGCACGTTCAGTCATACCAGTGTGAGCAACAAACCCAGCCCTATGTCTGATCCGTAATTATTGTACACAGGATGTAAAAGCCATGTGATCTCCTGAAGTTCACTTGCTCATTGACAGTATTAGGTCAGCATGGCTCCATCTGTGGACTCAGAGATAGAGTTGGCTATACCAGGAAAGGGTAAAAGAGTGTGGTTTATCTTAAGTACCACAAAGAAATTATCCCCTTTAGGGTCATTGAAGATCAGGGATGGCTTTTTTTTTTTTTTTTGGAAAGTATGAGGTACTACTCAGGTTGGCAAGGAGAAAAAAGGTGTGTGCACATGAGCAGAAGGGGTGGAATGGCAGCAAAACCTCCTATTGTACATGACTTTGCTTATGCCAGAGCCTTGAGCTCTGTCCAGACCCCCTGGATGTTTGGCCACTAAGGATAAAAGAGTAATAATAACAATCATTCATACATATACATTCATGCCATTATACATTCATATATATGCTACCTATAAGAATGTATATATAAATAACATACCCATTTATATACAAATATACATACATAAACATACACACAAAATGCACATATATCAACTTAAAATTCACAGTGAGCTACTTCAGATCTGGCATTTCACAGGTGTACCTCTGAAAAATTAAGTAGAGCAGACAATGATTGTTCTTTAGCCATTCCCCATTCTCCTATTTTGCCTGTCTATCAAAAAACCCAGTGTCGTTCAGGAGTATACCATATTTTGCCATGTATAATGTGCACCCACATTTTTGGCCAAACATTCACAAAAGAATCTCTCATTTTAATCTTTTAATTATTTGTTTTATTTATATTTAGAAACAAAACTGATTATCATATTTCAGGGTATTGCATGTGGATATCATTATTGCTTTCTAGAGTTACAGTGTTAGCATATAAGCATAAGTAAAAGATTTAAAAACATTTATATAGATACAGAATTAGAACTACCCATATATAATGTGCACCCTTATTTTTACCTCAAAAATTTGGGCAGAAAAGTGCACTTTATACACAGTGAAGTACAGTACCTTCCTCCTTATGATTTAGGAGAAACTGATGAGCCGATCCTAATTGTTCTTAGCCAGTGGTTTTTGAAATTGACAGTCTGAATAATTTTTTTTTTAAATATGCTTGGTTTTACTCCACAGGTTGATTTGATTGGTCTGAAGTGTGCTCTGAGCATGGTGCGAGTTAAAATTTACTCAGGTGATTCTAATATGCAAACAAGGAGTCAAACCCTTCAGCCAGGCTAATCATGGTAACCCCATCCTTTCCACCAGTAACTGGTTTAAGGGAGACTTGTGCTGGGTTTCTAGCTAATGAGTCAATGCTGGGAAAAGTGTTTTTGTTCTTGAGCCAAAGATGAGAGTTGTTGTACTGCCTCTGAATGTTGCTGGATCTAAATGTGTTGGCTGAGTCACTATGGCCATCTTGCTGCCTCTGGAGGAGGAGTCCAACACTCACAGGAGGACAAAGCCAAGGAAACTATGGAGAAGCAGGTCTAGACCTTCCAGCCAGCACTCCTGAATCTGCCCATTTCATAGAACTTGTGTGTGAGATGATGAATCTTATTGTTTGTATTCTGTTGAATTATGGTTATCTATTACTGGCTATAAAGGTGTCTGGCAGAAACACAAAGTGAATGCAGCTAAAGTCATCACTTAAGACAAATGTGGATTCAAATGTTCTCTTTTCAGCTCCAGGGCTCTTTCCACAAAATCATCATGTTTCTGTGTAGAACCCTGGTCAGAATCTCTTGATGAGAAAACTGCCCAGGGACCCACTTTAGGTGAGTAAGTAGGAAAGAATTACTACCATTGCATCTTATGAATTGATTTGTCTTGCTCTTACTAAAGTGTGATGGTTAATTTTATGTAAACTTGACTGGGTGAAGGGATGCCCAGATAACTGTTAAGACATTGTTTCTGAGTGTATCTGTGAGGGTTTTCTGAAAGAGATTAGCATTTTAATCAGTAGGCTGAGTTAAGAAGATTTTGCTTACTAATGCAATTGGCACTATCCAATACATTGAGACAATGAATAGAAAAAAAAAAAAGGCAGATGAAGGGTAAATTTGCTCTCTGGTTGGACATCAACCCTCTTGTTCTCAGGCCTTCAGGCTCAGACTAATATTTATATATCATTGGCACCCCTGGTTCTCAAGCCTTTAGGTTCATCCTGAATCACACCACTGCTTTCCTGGTTCTTCAGCTTACAGATGGAAGATCTTGGGACTTCTCTGCCTCCACAATTACATGAGCCAATTCCTATAATAAATCTCTCTTCTTAAGTATTTGTATTTATTATCTGTCTGTCTATCTATCTATCTATCTATCTATCTATTTATCGTGGCTCTTTTTCTCTAGAGAACTCTAATGTAAAAAGTGTTTTGAGTTTGTTCACTAACAACTTTCCAACCAATCACATTAAACCAGGGTGTGGGGTACAGTGTAAGGGTGGTGAATCACATATTTCATTTTTCTAGACTTATAACTGGTCATGTCTACTTAAATTGAAGAAAAACTAAGTCACTTAACAGAATTAATAAGGAGAGAAGACCTCTGAGAGCCAGATGATAAAGATGTGCATAATCTTCTGGATGCACAGAAGTGATGGTTTACTGTAGAAGGATTAAGTAATTAGAAACAGTTGTGTTAATTTCAGGCTTCCTTAGGAACACCAGGGGGTGATGTGCCTCAGTGGGTGGGGTCAGGTGGAAATGAACACATAGTGGAGGGAATGAGTGATACAGAGGAATGTAAAGGATATCCGTACGGGCAAGCATAAAGAAGAAAGTTTCAAACAGGCAATTTGTCTGAAGATAAAGCCAACTGTGATGGATGACATTTTCCTCTCTCATATGAATAAACTAGTGTATCCCTAGTGGCACAAATTGAGGTGATATTCATTTTAAAGGTGATACACTGCTTGCTTAAAAACATGCAAAGCATCAAGTACTGCATTGGATCTATCAGTGTTGGCCTACCATTCAAATAAAATGAAAATAGGGTGTACATATATGATGGGGAGGATGAATTAATCATTCAGATAGGGCTTTGACTTTGTGTTGTTGTTGATGTTATTGCTTTTTAACTCAGATGATGGCTAAATACAAAGGCAAAAAGCTAATTGTTGATCAGTTGACCTGGTCTAATCTATTAAGACGATGAAAAACCCACACTGATTATTAACTATTTGGTGTATTCATCACCTTAATATCTAATTGGATAAATATTTATTAATGTAATTAATTCTTCAGGACTCTACAAGTAAATGACTAAATGGGCATCTCATCTGCCTCTACATTCCAATTTTTTCATCTCCAAAGGGAAGGTGAGTCTAACAAATCCATAGAATATGCAATGAGGCATATTTGACAAAGATGTTTACCTCATTTGCCAAGAATTGTGGTGTCAAGCAAGCCATAATTGTTATCATTAGCCCATAAAATTAATTTCAAGATTAGGACCACCTATTAGGTTAAGAAATAACTTCTCTAATGAGATCTTACTTATGAGAAAAAGAAAAGCAACTTCTGGTGTTTGCGAACAGGCTGAACTTTCTAGGTATTAATGTTAGGAACTGACAACAACACATAACCCAGCTTACTCCTCTATAGTGTTTTTGGTGGCCTTTGGTTCAAGGTTATTGATACTGATTAGATATAAAAATAAGTGAAAAATTCATCCAAAGTGCCAATATTTCTAACTGTTTAAGACCCTATTAGGAAAACAAAGATAGGGCTCTGTGAGAGAATGTTTGCTTCAGTGCCAGGTTAAAGAGCAATGATTGGCTTTGCTCATTCTGTCAGATTTTGTAGCCTCTACTTCTGACCAGATTTTCATGGCCTTTCCCCAGTGGAATTCTTGTATGATTGTTCACAACTGCTCCACAGGTCAACCAAAATGGTCAATTTGTGAGTCTACCCTAATGTTGACTCACCCAACACCCTCCTGAACTTATTCCTCAACCAGGACACCTTTACAAGAACTTAAAGGTCACCTCATCCAACAACATTATTCTACTCAAGATGGAATGGAAGGAAGCTCATAGGTCCAATGTGTTGTCTGAAATTACCCAAGTAGTTAGCAGCAGATCAGGTTTATAGTCCAGTTCTAGTGACTCCTAATTCAGTGCTCTCTCACAGCCATTTAGCTGATTGAATTTGTTAAGTTATGAAGTAGCATTTTTATTTACTGGAACAAATCAAGTTAATCAGCATTACTTAACATGTTACATATAACTAAATTTCAGAGAGCCAAATGTTGAGAATTTTCATTACTATTCTAAATATATTATTTATGTATGTATTCAACAAACTTTTTTATTACCCCCTATATTTTTTATTTCCTCCTAAACTTTTACACCTTCTATATACTTAGTACATATTAAAGAGATAACAGTATACAAGAGAGCTCAAATGTGTACATAAATAATAATACTAGAAAATTTTTAAGAAGTTAGCTAGTATCTTTAAATGGTACCTAAATAAGCAGCATGGGAATTGGGGGGCAGGTGGGAAAGGAAAGGTTACTTCAAGGTGTGAAAATAAGGAAGACCTCAAATGGCATAGATGACCTTAGCACTGAGGGATGGCATGATCTGGATACTAAGAGGATGAAAGGATAGTTCAGCTAGAGAGGAGTGTGAGTAGGGGCAAACTGTTCTAACACAGAGTATTAACTGTTGGCATATAAACACATGGGCAACAGGAAATGGTGGAACAGTGAGTCTCTGCCATCTACACACTCAACTCCTCCCCTACCCTTTACTACTTACCTTGGTAAATTTTGCAGGTAGTTATTTTCACCAAATTTTCTTTGTTGATACATCATCCTTCCTTACCCTCCTAGGAACAGTTAAAATAATTAGCCCACAATTGTTACAAATTTATATTTATATAAAGTGTCAATCTACTTTATGCAATCTAATCACAGAAATATTGAGAATTCAGTTATAGATTACTGGTTAACTTCAATTTCCAGAAAGCAAAAGGAAAGAAACCCCTGCTCACTTCAGTCAGAATTACTGACATGTTATCCCTTCCCTGTGGGGGTGGGAGGTGGGGAGGGACTTCAGCATTAGAGGTACTCTAATTTCTTTGCTCAGTCAACTATCTTTCCCAGAATGCCACCTGAATTCTACAGCTGACAAGGTCCATAATGGGGCTTCCTCTGTGAGCCAGGTACCTCCCCTTTTTCCAGGAGAGACATGAGTCACAGATATGAGTAGGAGACCCTCAGGCTCTGACCATCTAAACTGTCCCAGCATATGACTCTCACATGTCTGTCTCAGCATTTCTTTTCAAGCTCACTTCATCACCCAATTACATGTTCCTGGGTCCTCTCCAATCTCACTAAGAGATGCACAAGACAAGCACTTGCCATCTTGTGTCCCTGGGCCCTGGTGGCTAACTCTTTTTTCTCCCTGGCATCATACCTGCTGTAATTCACTATCCTCTTCTTCAGTTGACTTTGTCTTCCATGGGCCTTGTTTCCTGGCTCAGCCTGTCTTCAGTGTGCCATCTATCTCATTGCTGGTACAACAATCCAGTAGGATTACTAACACAAAGTGGCTCTCATTTCTAGTTCATCTCAGTCTGCACCTCAATTTGAGTGTTTTTCATGGGAGTCTACCAAATCCCTTCCCCCACCTTGGAAGGGGAATGTGAAGAATGAAGGCATTTTATGCAACAGGGAGTCATGCAGGAGGAAGCTCTATACCAACCTGGCCCTGCTGTCTGGCCCTATGATCTTTGGTAAATGTATCATCATCAATGAGGAACCCTGGTGCTGAGCTTCTCTTGCAATTGTTCTGTCCACTTTTTCAATTCTGCCTATCTTATTAAATCAGAAAAAAAAATGTGTGACCTTATACAGATCATAGGCCTGTACCAATCTAGGGGGGGACGAAAGATCTAAGAACCTTTTGAGGTTCAGAAGTGTAATTCTCCTACTTAATTGGACTTGATCTCTCTGACTTAACCATAAGGAAATTGCTGAGGAAAGGACTGAGATCATTTCTCCTAGACCATTTCTATGTTAGCATATCAATTTGCAGACATATGTTGAGATTTTTATATCTAGTCCTTTCTTCCCCTTCTGGTTTTATAAGGTAATTCACATAAGTATCTAAAATAGTAGATGATGTGCACTCAGTTGACAATAAATGCTATTAATACATTCTGCACCACTGCTTAGATGATGAATCAGGGCACCAAGGCTTAGGAATGGCCCCTTTCTTATGTTTACATCATTCCTAGAAGTAATTAAACATGAGCCTGAGTCACCTAAGCAGAGTTGAGTTAAATGTCCAAGGAAGGCATGTTTGTTGGTTGTTCCTTTTTAGGATATTCATGCTCAGGAAGCAGTCTGGAGACAGTGGTCCTGTGCCCTGGATTTCAGTCTTCTCAGTGTGAAGTACAAAAGGCCACAATTCAGTTTTACAACCCTCCATGGTCAGAACATCGGGGCTGTGGCCAGATTGGCAATATCAGGGCTTAAAGGGCTTTTAGTGTAGAAGCTCATCTTGTGAAATCCTGGGCAGCGGCAACCTAAACTTCAAAGAGGGCCCTCGAAATTCTAATTTTATGTCTGATACTGTATACCTTTCAAAAGTGGGGATGTGCCTCACTGACTAATTCAGACAAAATAGGTTTATCTAATTTTCAGTGTGTTTAAGTCAGTGGGATTATTTGCATCTGTATTTTGCAGAGGAATTGGTCACTTGACTGCACTTCTTCATTTAGAAACCTGTTGTCCCACCATGTCAGCTTCTCCCTGTCCTTGGTGAGAGAAAAGGGATGTGCATCCCAGAGGTGGGTGAGTTCTGCTTAGCAGGAAGAGGCCCTTTAGAAGCACTGGGCCAGGCATTGGAATTTGCATAGTTAAAAAATTAACTCAGCCCTGGCTGGTGTGGCTCAGTGGATTGAATGCCGACCTCCAAACCAAAAGGTCGCTAGTTCGATCCCCAGTCAGGGCACATGCCTGGGTTGCAGCCCAGGTTCCCATAGGGGGCAGGTGAGAGGCAACCACACATTGATATTTTTCTCCCTCTCTTTCTCCCTCCCTTCCCCTCTCTCTAAAACTAAAAAAATTAAAAAATCAACTCACCAGTGATCAGTTTCCCTTGTGTATGCATGTGTGTGTGGTTATTAAGATGGAGTTCTGTGCACTAAAGGATGTGGAGGTTGATTTCATGTATTCAGTCTGGGGCAAATGGCTCTGTATAGTGCCACAATACCCAGGGACCAACTGGAATCCTACTCCCAGCAGATCCATTGTCCTGGACCCCAGTGTATGCACCTTCCTGAAGACAAGAATTTCCCTTAAGTCTTGAGTGTTACAGAAGGTGCCATAGGAAACAGGCAGAAATTCCTTCTCCCCTTCACACTTAAGGGATCTCCAGGAAGAAGACTGAGGCAGCCAGCATTCCCTGAAATTCTTAGCAACAGCAAACGACATCACCAGGGCAAAAGACTGTCAGTCATCTCTGCTTTTGCCCTGCTATTTGGGTACTTTGTCACTATCCAGTTCTAAAATGCTGCATTTCCAGCCTTGTCCCAGAGCATTTTTAACTCAGTTTCACAATTTCTTTAAAAAAAATCCCTATGATTATGTCCCACCCCCTCTTCTCTTTGGATTTAAGACCCCCCCACCCCCTTGGCTGCTGCTGCCCTGAGATAAGACCATGGCATTTTCTCCATCATCCTCCAATCATACATTATCATAAGAAAATGCCAGGCATCCATCAGCCCACAGCCTTGATTTATGCTCAAAGTTCGGATTATCTATTCGGCTCCAAATCCCTTCAAACAGCCAACCTGATCAAAGAGAATCACACCCACCAGATAAAATTCAAATATAGCTCCCATGCAATAGAATGACAGCCAGAGTGTTTTGTTTTTAATCTCCAAACTGCTTCAACATCATCATTTTGTCAGGAATTGTTCTTTATCCACAGCACAGGACCCACCGAGCAACCTTTCTGCCATTCCTGCATCTTCCTGCTGGGTTCTGCAAGGGGAGCCATTTATGGAGCTTGCTCCTGGAGAAGGACTCTTTGTCCATGAGCAGCTCCCTGCATGTAGCAGAGGGCATCCCTGTCTGGCTCTGCCCAGAGCCCTGTAGCTGAGCAACACTATAGTACAGGGGTTAGTCCTACTTAATAACCAGCTGCTAACTTTGACAATGTGCAACCAGGAGAAAGCCTAGACTGAAAAGCAGTGTCTTCAATGTTGAGAGGACATCTCAGTGACAAAATTAAATTGGATGGCCCTCTAAACCTAATCATTCAGTTTATTCACTCAGCAAATATTTATTGAATGTCTTACATGCAAGTTTCTGGTGAACCGAAGAAGTACATCATTGAGAAGCTTAATATCTAAAAAGAAAATAGTTACCTGGAGAATTAAATAAAAAAGAATGGAGATTTCCAGTCCAAGAGGAGAATCTGAAACCAAGCACCCCCTCCTCCCACTTCCTGGTCCAAATTCCTGGTGAATTGACCAAAGGATCTACCATGGACTTTTGGGGGGCAGGGAGAAAGCAACATCAATTTGTTGCTGGAAACTAAGGAAGAACCATATCCACTGACAGCAACTTTGTGGGATTTCTGGAAAACACAAATCAGAAAAGTTTGATGGAGGTAAGAGTTTATTAACATGCAGGTCACCAACCTTGGAAAAAAATGTACTAAAAGAGTAGAGAGAAGAGGAAGCAGCAGGGATGGAAGGCAAATGTAAAGCACAGAGAATCTGGCTGGAGGTAGAGAGGAAGGCAAAGCCGCATGGAGGCTGCTGACGACATATCCGACATATCCGGAGTGTCCATCTGTGGCAGGGATCCCATCTGAGGGACCTTGGCTACTGGAGGCACTGGGGCATGTTAAGTAGAGACATGGCAGTTGGTGAGTCTGGCTTCAGGAGGCTATTGTGAAAGATGAAGAAGTGGCATTTTCTACTATTTCTGGCTTTTTACAACTTCAGCTTCTTCCTCCCTGGCCACCTCTATCTCCATCTGTAAGCTAACAGAATAAACCTAGAGAAAAGCCACTTGTCCCTGCCTCCATTCCTCTGGACTTGGAAGATTTGAACCCTAACCCAAACCCACTGAGGTTTTTCCATCTCCCAGTGCCAGGATCTATGATATCTGGAGAAAAACTAGCCAACAACAGGAAGCACACAGCAGTATTTCAACAGCCAGGGAGTGATCCACAGTTGCAGAATCTAGTGTTTCTTTTGGAAGAGATTTTCTGAAAGAAATACAGTAAAACTGTACAATTTAAGAATGTACATTTCAAATAGGATTTTGGGAGAATTATATTTCTGAAACAAAGCAAGCAAATTCTCTCATCTATATTGTAGAAAACAGGAAGTTCCTTAATTCTTGACACACAAAAATGTGTTCAATTTTGGGTTGGGTTTTTTTTTTTTTTTTTTTGGTTCTTTGACTATAAAGGTTTCCAATACAAGAATAAAAGCATTTCCTAACAATTGTTGTGTCAAGGTGGTTAAATTCTAAAACAGTGTTCCAAAGCAATGGCTCAGTTCCAAATGGTGGCTGAAGTCTGAGTATCAGACCACTTCTTCCGCCATTTCCACTGAAACTGACCAAACGGAAGACAGCAGGATGACCATGCATCACCACTGGAATGAGCAATGACTCACCTATTAGTTGGAGCTTCAGTGTCTCAACAGGCAAAAGTAAAGGTGAGAGGTCAGGGAGTAGAAAGGCCTAACCAATCATGACAGGAAAAGTGGAAAGGAAGCCAACAGAGGCAGAAAATGAGAATCCATTCCCCACCAGTAGCATCTAAACTGATTTCAAATCCAAAGCTGACCAGGACCATTGGGAGTTCAGCCCCAGCACATGAGATCACGAGGGTGAGGAGTACCACAGCTCTGGCCTGCTCACAGACACTGACAGGTCCAGACCACCGGTTAGACACTGGGCAGTGGGGTTCCCTGGGGTGGGGGTGGGGCTCAGCCCCTGCCAAGGAGAAACTCCATCCCAGCTGGACTGGGGTCACCAATGGGAGAAGTTGCTCCTGGACAAAGAATTGCATAGAGTGCCACAGGATTTGTGAGGGAACCTATCTCTGCTACCTAGAGTGGACAGAAACCTCACTCTAAAAATAAACAGCCACAGAAATACCACCATATTTGAGAATAAAAGGCAATTGGAAGGTTTACCTGAACTTTTGGAGCAAATATCCCCTATCTTCACCTTCTACTCCTGATGAAATAGTTCTGTAAGAAACAAACAAAAAAAATTTTAATAAACTTGAAAGTTTGGAATAATGCTAAATTTACAGAGCCGTTACAAAGATAATACAGAGTACTTGTATGCTCTCATCCAGTTTCCCTAATGTTAGCACCTTATATAATTATGGTATCTTTTTTAAAATTAAGAAACCAACATCAATAATTACTATTATCAAAATGCCATGCATTATTTGGCTTTCACCAGATTTTCAGCTAATGCCATTTTCCTGTGACAAGATCAATGAAGGATACCACATTACATTCAGTCATTGAGTTTTCTTCCTTTTCTCTAGTGAAGCCTACTCTGGCCTTCCCTTCTCTTCTAAAACATTTTGAAGAGTACTTGCTATTTTATGAAATCACTCTCATTTTGAGCTTATCTGATACTTTTCTCATAATAAAACTAAGGTTATGGATTTTTTGGGGGGGATGGGGATACCACAGAGGTGGAGTGCCCTCCTCATCAGATCTCTGAAGGAGTACATGGTATTGACGGGGTTTCCCACTGGCGAGATTCACCTTGATTGCCTGGTGAAGTAGCAGTTCCCAGGTTTCTCCACTGTAAAATGACTGGGTTTTCCTTTCCCTACTTTCTTATTTGGAAGAGAGTCTTAAGCCACCTTACACTTAGGAAAGAGAGGTGGGGTTGTTACATTTTATCCACTGGAGGGAGTGTAACTAATATATCTGTCTACCTGTATCTATATATGTGTATATTTCTATCTATGTATACAGTATCTGAAATTTTCCTATAAAGAAAATTTTAAATCTTTTCCCCCATATATTTACTTGTTCACTTATTTGTATAAATATGAATTTGTGTATATTTACACTTCAATTCTACTCCATTTGTTCTCAAGTCATTACAGTTTTGGCTGTGGGGCTCTTTCAGAGGGGCTCCCGTGTCCCTTTCACACACCTCCTTCCTTATTCCTTTCAATACTTCCTTGTTTTCTGTCACTATGTGATATTCTGGGTTCATCTTCCATTTTTCTTATCTAAGCCCCCCCCCCAAACTCCACTTCCCAAGGATTTCTTGTTCTTCTTATTTAGAGAATTGTATTTAAGAATCAAGATCTCTACATTGGGTGTGCTTGCTTGTACTAAGATCTCACTGTTTCTAAGTGCCCTCAGTGGACAGAGGTAGAAAACAGGTAGAAGTATACTGACCCAAGTACGTGAACATGTCTGTAGTTATTCCTGTCTCTATTCTATGTGTGTGTGTAGTAAGCTAAGTGTGAGTTCATCATGGTCTTCCACTCTAATCTAGTGTCACATGGTTCATTCTAACGTTTCCACTTGGCAGATTTGTAGTTTTCCTCTCCAACAGCAAAAAACCCGGTTCCTGCTATCCACCATCCATTGACTTATTTGTCCAACCCTGGTGTTTAAGTAAAGCAATTTCAGAATTGCTAATCCGCATCTCCACAGGAAACTTGACCCCCTGGAGAGCAGTATCTATAAACAGTTCCTTACAGTCCACAGTCAAAATGTGCTTCCCAGAGCAGCCTGGTCAGCTCTGTTTCCCCCATTGCCTGGGTGAGCATCCACTTACAGATGCAATGCAGTTAGGTTCATTTGCCACAGTGCACACTGCATCCTGACCCTCTTGACAAGCAGGTTTTCTTTCTTAATTTGCATACATTGAAATTCATTTTTATGGTGTATATAGTTCTGTGGGTTTTAACAAGTGCATAGAAGTCATGATCTCACCATGCCAGTTCCATTACTCAGAAATTCCCCTCCGCATCTGCTTGATAGTTCCCCAATCCCTGGCTACTAAAAGTCTGTTTTCCATTCTAATAGTTTGCTTTTCCTGAATATCATAGATATGAAATCATATAATATGTAGACTTTGGGGTCTGGCGTCTTTCACTTAACAAAATACATTAATATTTATCTATACGGTCATATTAATCAATCACTCAGTCCTTTTTATTGCTGAATAGTATTTTTTTATAAATGTACCACAGTTTATTAACCTTTAGAAGGACATATTACTTGTTTCTAATTTTGTTGGTAATTATGAATAAAACTGTTGTAAATATTGGTACACAGATTTCTGTGTAAGCATAAGCTTTAAATTCACCTAGGTAAATATCTAGGAGTGGTATTGCTGGGTTCTATGGTAACTATATGTCAAACTTTATAAGGAATTGTCAAACTCTTCCAAAGTGGCTATACCATCTTTTCTCTTTAATTTCTACCCTCAACGATATTCAATGCTGATAAAACAGCATCAGACTGCCATGAATAAATGAAAACTCAGTGAACAGGACAGAGTATAAGAACTCAAATCCAGGAATTAGACTATCAATTCATGAAACCCCCCTTCATACAATAGATGAATAATATAAGAGATAAATATCATAAGAGAAAAATAGTCAACTTAATGGATATATCCAGTTAATCTAATAAACACTTTTGCATAAAAGAGTGTTCTCAAAGATAAGAGCAGACATAAGCTGTACAATCAGGAACAAGAGACCAGGAGAATATAACTGATTTAAGAACTGTTTCCAAAAATAATTAAATAGCAGAAGCATTCATTTTATCCTAATCAGGAAATAAATAAGAAAACACAAAATAAAAGTTCAAATGAAAATACAAATATGCAAAGCTAGGAAGGTGATATAGAGAAAATTCAATGAAAGTGGAAAAAAATTTGTATATCAGAAGGGAGTTCCCTTCTGATATATTTAAAATATGGATGGAATGAGTAATTTTATGGTAAAATATAAATTATAAAAATTTACTCAAAATGAAATACTGATAAATCTAAAACCATAAAATAAATTTTAAAATGTGTTTAAAAACTACAAAATACCACCAGCTCGAAAGGATTTATGGGTAACTGTTTTTCAAACTTCCAGTCACCAGATAATTCATGTTACTTAAATTGTACCAAAATGTATTATAAAAAGGAAGTTTTGGTTCTTGCCTGGATTTGTTATAACTGACTCAACAATTTATCAAGGCAGAGAAAGAGAAGCTTTGCACCAGTCTCACTCATAATTATAAATGTAAATATTCTAAATTACACAAACTGACTCTAGGAATGTACTCATAGTAATGTATATCACAATCAGGCAAAGCCTTGGAGAATACCCCATTTAGACCAGAATTAAATGGATATTAGAGATCATGATAATCAAATCATCCCATTATTAAATGATGAAAGGGATACTTCATCTCTATAGAAGCCAAAATGCATTTGGTAACATGCAAAATCCATTTGCAACAGAATAAAACTTCTAATAAACTCAATATGATTGAGAAATGAAGCTACATACCAAAATCAAACTTGCAAGTAAAACATTGGATGTATTTTCACTAAATGAAGAAAGAACACATGCCTACTATCACCTTACATTTTACTTTGGAAGTGATAGAAGATAAAATAAGAAACTAAATAAAATTTAGAGTAAAAAAATCACATTGTTAAATAATGTTCATGTACATAATATACAAATTCAACATTTAATACTCCCCCTGAAAGAGGGATATTAATGTCTCAATGTCTCAAATTCCTTGAGCATCAGCTTGTATCCTCAAGGGTTCAGTAATTTGAGAGAATTTGGTAAGTGAACAAGAGAGGTAAAAGACTAGAAATATAGAAAAGTCAAGCACAGTTGTTTGTATCCACTGAATCTGTTGCTCGAGAATTTGTAAAATGAAGCTATTTTCCACTCCTTTAAGACTAACTGTTGGGTAAATGTTGCCTTACCAGACAGTCCTTCTCTGATTATCACATTTTAACTAGTATCCCCCTCCCCCTCTAGAAATTTCTAGGTCCTTGCTCTGTTTCACTATTTTTCTGCCTAATAAATATTACCTGAAACAAAATATGTATATTTTTACTTGTTGATTGTATGGCCCAAAAAGCCGTATCTTACCACTGTTTTCAAATATACCAGAAGCCAGGCTCTGGAAGGACGGTGAGTAAGTGAGCCCTGCAAACATCTGAGAGATGGTCACATCTTCTTGAAGAAACAGCAAGTGAACATCCTTAAGGTGGGACAATGCCCACGGTGACCATGGCACAATCAAGGGAGTGTATGCCTAGAACAGAATGAGCCACAGAGAGATTTGTGGGACATGAGGTCACAGAGGTAGCCAGCAGCAAGTTTTTGTAGGTCCTCATAACCAATGATGAGAGAATTAGAACTTAATCTAAATAAGATGAGCAACCTTTTTTCCAGGAAGAGGATCAATATAATCTAGTAGGTGTTAACACTCTACCTTCTATACAGGGAACAGGCTGTTAGGGGAGGGGACATTTAGAAGATTGAGATAGTTCAAGTGAGACTTATATGATAGCAGTGGAGGGAGGTGGTGAGAAGTGGCCATACTCAGAGTTGACAGCATTTGCTGATGGGTTAAATGCTGAGTATATAAAAAGAAAGATGCCAAAGATGACTGTAAGGTTTTGGGTCTGAGAAACTGAAAGAAGCATCCTGACATTTGTTGAGATCCTGAAGAACAAGAACAGAACCAGTTATTTGTATTCATTTGCTCTTGGTTTCACGAGGAAAGGTAGGCAGAAATCCTGAGTGAGGCTTGAGGTGTCTATGATGCATCCAAATGAAGATGTCCGCATCCAAATGAAGATGTCCACACCCAAGGGAAGATGCTAGAATAGAGAGTTAAATTTAGGAGTTACCAGCTTATAGATATAAAACCATAGGAATGGATAAATTCATCCATGGATAAGTGAGATGAATGAAAAATCCAAGGACAAAGCCTTGGAGAACTACCCCATTTAGATATGGAAAAGGAGGTGGTATCATCATGAGAGTGAAGAGGAGAGAATCCAGGGGCATGTGGTATACTGGAAGCAGGTAAAGAAAGTATCTCACAGGAGAAAGAGATTAACTGCATCGAATGCTGCTGACTCATTTGGGAAGACCAAGACAAACATGGCCACTGGATTTGGCAACATAAAGGTCATTGGTGACCTAACAAGAGAAATTTCAGTTGAGTGGCCTGATAGGAGTGGACTAAAGAAAGGATGCAAGGAGAAGCTGTGGATACAGCAACTATACAAAACTGTTGAGAGTAGGTCACTGCAGGGGCTTGTAGAGAAACAGGAAGATAACTGGGGACATCCATATGGTCCACAAGGCTTTTATAAGATAGGAGATGCGGCATTTTTATGTGCTGAATGGAATGAGCCCGTAGATGGGAAAAAACTGATGATAAAAGAAAGGGAAGAAGAACAGCTACGGAGGCAACTCTGAATTAGGCAAAAAGACCTGAGATTCAATGGACAAATAGTGGGAAAAACCTTTGATCAGAAAATGGGTAGTTTACCCTTAACATCAGGAAGGAAGGTGGAGTGTATATATGGAGGTGCAGGGAGATGGGTAAAGTATAATGGGATCTCATTTGGTTGCTTCTATTCTCTAAGAAAAATGAGGAGACATTGAAGGTCAGAGAAAGGAAATGTGAAATAATCATGTTGGAGATTAGTAGCTAGAATTGACTAAAATAATGTATGGTTGCCTACCCATTTGACATTTACGGTTATACATTTAAAAGAAAATGCCAACATTGTTCCCTGTTTGTCTCTAGCTTCATGAGTTTGCACAGCAACAGGCTTGACATTGTGTCATAACTGAGGGGAGAGGTTAACTGGCTTGTTCAAGTCTCATGCGTACTTAGTGGTAGAGCCTGGGCTCTCTAATTTGTATTTAGGTTGTGCTTTGCATAAATGTTTAAAACCCATAGGAATGCTGTCCATACATTACTTTTGCTTTTGTTTCATTTATTTTACTATGTTAATACTACCCAATTTTTCTACCCAGAAAAGAAAGAGTAGACAGACTACTCTGAGTAATACACTCTCTGTATCATTGCCACTTTTTTTCAAATTTGCTCAAGGCAACGCTAATATATAGCACACACAAATAAGAACCTCAACACCATTTATAGCACGACTCTAAGTTCCAAGTTCCAGATCATTGGTTTTGAAATAAACTTCCAGTATTTTAAATCCATGGGTAACAGAGCTCTATATATGGAAACCCATTTAAACCCAAGGGCCCACTACCTCATGATTCTGGCTCCTTTCCAGTGTATTATCTTCATCCACTCTAGCTAGTATGTCTCTTTCCACATCTCCAAATAGTCCAGAGTAGCCTGAGGCCTGGATACCTGAGACTGTACATGAGCCCTGGACACCAAGACTCCCCTGCATGGTTCCTTTTGGTCAGAGAAAAAATTCCATTTACTTACTGGTGCTGAATAATCAATATTAACCCAAAAGTCATTAGGTATATTTGCATTAATCTTCATTATCTCATTTTAAATAAATCTGTCACATATGCCATTTTTTCCTACAGACTAAATACAGAAGAGACAGCAGTTGCACATCTACTGGGCATCATGAAGTGTCAATGTAGGCTGTGGTTTGTGATGATGACAATGCAATGATGATGACGATGATGATGATGATGATGCTCTTAAGTACTGGAATGGATTTTTTTAATTATTGAAAAAGCATGAACTTCAGGGTAAACATACAGGGTAAATCACAGGCTTCGGAGTGAAAATATGCAGAGTAACACATAGGCTTTAGGATAAAATGTAGAATGAAAGGAGCAGTTACCAGCAACCCTGTGCATGTCTCAGCATCCCTTCAGTGCTCACATAGCTTCCAATTTCACCAGCTGGCCTGGGGACACAGGTAAGGATCCTGCTTCCAGAAAGTATTTATAAACTGAACAGTGCACCCTCAATAATGTCCTTTCCATAACTTTTAATTTTTGATATGTCAGATTTATTTTTCTCCCTACCTAGTACCAATGGTAACAGAATAAGAAACCAGAGATTTTAAAGAGAATAGAAAGAGCTGGGGAGATTGGATGTGAGTTTAGGTAGAAGGCAATAGTTGACTGGACTTTTAACACCATGAATAGGAGCTCGCTCTATACCCCAGGCTGCCTCCACAGCAGAGCCTACATGGGCTTTTCAGAACACTTTGTTTAGCTACAAGAGCTCTTTAAAATTAATGTTCACATGCTCAATATACAAAACAGAAAAAGAGCAGTATTTACCATTAACTATTTGTAAGTTCAAATTTATACCACTAATTAATAAAAGAGTGAGGATGAGTCTATTTTGATGAATAGAAATATTTAAATTTCAAGCTGAAGGTTAAGAGTTGCAGTCACATATCAGCTTTAGCAACAAATTTGTCTCCGTGTTCTGGTTGGTTTTGAAGAAAAGTCCAAACTTCCATGGATAAAGCATTAGAAATGACAGATTTGTTTGTTTGTTTGTTTGTTTGTCTTTGATATCATGAGTCAACAATCTCAACATAGCCTTCGATGAAACTGTCCAGAAGGCTGAATGTTGAGCAACAAAATTGAATCACTAACGATATCTAAAAGTTGCTCACATTTTTATTTTTTCTTAAAAAGTTAGGAAAGTTAGGTGACAAGCACCCAAAACTTACGCAAAAAAATTAATGGTACAATATTTTCACAGGGCCTGCTATTGCACCGCTGATGAGAGCTTAATGGTTAACACATGCAGTGCAGTGCAGTGCAGTGCACACACGGGGCAGAAATGCACTGCTTTGCAATCTCACCAGAGAGGACATGCGGGGGTTTGACTCTTTTTTGAAAGTTTGATTCTAAGTCACAAGGTATCTTATCAAACACGTATCTATGGCATGTTCACATATAAGGCAAGAGATAGCAGGCTCTGCCTCACACAGAGAAATGAGGAAACATAGGAGCACAACTGAATGCACTGAGCTCTGTGTTTTTGGATTCGACATGAAATAGTGTGAACTGGTGAATGGCTTTTTATAATTAATTTAAAAATAGTTAATTCATCATAAAATGAAACCTAAGATATACAGGCATACCACGAGAATATCACGGGTTTAGTTCTAGACCACCACAATAAAGGAAATATTGTAATAAAGCAAGTTGTAATCTATTTACTGGTGGATGGTCTTGCCTTTGATTTGTACCAAAAGTAACATCTGTGCAGTGCACTGATGGGAGATGAGCCTGTCCTCTTGTGAAACAGGCTCCATGCAACACAGCTGGAAGAGCCTCTGGTAGGAGGAGGCTTTTAGTTGTAAGTCACTAACCTGAAGCCAGAATCCTCTCAAGTCCTGCCAACCAGGGGATGAAAGCCCTGTCTGACCTCTGCGCAGCATAGTTTGTTTGCTTCTTGCCATCCTGTGCACTGCCTGCCTGAGCTGGGCTGCTGAGAAGGAGAGCAAACCTAAGGTGCACCAGGCAACAGGTGGGAAGAGACACCCAACTCCAGACTTTCCCATCTACAGGGAAAAAAAGTGTCTTAAGCAAGACTCCTGGAGAAACGCTCATGAAGAAGTGAAGTGGGTTTTTTAAGAAGTGGGACTTTAAGGATGTGACCTTGAGTACATTTGGTTGAGTGCATACTGCACACGGAGTCTAAAGCACTGGTACAACCAGTGGGAGAATCTCAGTTCTGACTCCTAATCTCATGCTAACTGGTCATTGGGGGTAGGCAAGACTGGGAGCTTGTGTCTGCCACTCATTATTAAGTTAAGTTAAAGACCCTACTCTCTCTCAGTTTGCGTTTCCCTATAAGCAAAGCCTTAAACAAGCTAGTTTATGTGGGAGATCCAAGAAGCAAGAATGAGGGAGCAAGTGAAGTGACAAGAAGGAGAACAAAGCAGTACAGGGAAGACAAGGGTGGACTAATTCCTCTAGGACCTTCTGAGATGCATACAAAACACCTCTAGAATGGCCTACCAGTAGGACAGGTCTGGAGCCATTATTTATCCACCAGCTCCTGATCCCCTTCAGTGGAGGTTGCCTCCAGGGACATTTGTTTGGGTGCAATGAGGCTGCACCCGTCCATGCTCACCAGCACTCTGCACATCAGAGAAGGCTCCGGGGAAGAAAGGGAAAGGCCCTCCCCAGTGTCCTGCAAAGAGAGAAATCTGAGCTTGCACAGAGCTCTGTGCACTGAAGCTTGGCTGAAGTCAGAGGTGGGCCAAGGGGTTGTGCCCAGGGACCTGGCATGATTGTTATACCACCCAGTTCTCTATGCATTCTAGAGAGCTTATAAGCAGGTATTGTGCACCAGGCTCCACTGTTATGCCAGTCAGCAGTCACCAAGGCTGTTTTTGATAGTTCTTGACAGAGGCACTCTTCACTTATTCATTCATTCATCCATCCATTCATTCACTCCTTGGTTATGTTTTGAATATCTGCTAAGTACATGGCACTGTTCTAGACACTAAGGCTATAGCAGTGAATAAAACAGACAAGTCCCTCCCTGTCATCACAGAGGAAGGCAGACAAAGAAACAAACAAATGAAATATATAGTTTGTCATATGGCCATAAGTACCAGGGAGAAAAATAAAGCAGAGAGTAATTCAGGGGGTGCTAAAGGGTGTGCCAGGAAGGCGGGAAGATGAACAGAGGAGACCTGGTGTTTCATCAAGCTCGAACCTATTTAACTTGGCAAATTACCCCCATCTGGCTGCCTCTCACAAAACCAATAAACAAGTTTATAGAAAAATATAACTCTTTCTGTGTTGTCTCATTTAAAGATATTGGCTTATATTCAGGCAGATTCTGCCCGTAGGAATTGACATAATCCTCAGAGTGAGTCCAAGTGAAGGTTCTCCAGAATCAAGAGCTCTGGCACAACCTGCATCTCCATCCACCTGTGCATTTTCTGCATGTCTCAAATCAAGGATTTCAGTACTGTGTACAGACTCTGGCATCAAAGGCCAGCCTGCAGAAAATAGATAACTCACACATTAATCAATTATCAGTAAACACTGAGCTTTCTTCACTCTGCTGAGGTTGATCCTGGTCTCCAGCTCTCTTCAAAGTCACAATTTCATCATGGCTTTAGTTATGACCAAAACTTGCAAAACAATAGTAAATGATACAAAAGAGAACACACTGTGTCCTTTTTCATATGGTGTCAATTAAAAGTAAGTGCTAAAAAATTTGAAGAAAGGCAGATTATATCATGAAGACTTTCAAGAGCTGGATTATAAGGAGGATTTTAAAGCACGCATAAGTTGTAGCAGAGAAGCGTGATGATTCTATTTTGTGGGCAGTGAATCAGGTCTTGCACAGAAGAAGAACAGGGATCATGGCCTCCTAAATGAGATGATTCTTACTAGAGAAAATTGCACAAGTTGAGTACGGTTGTGTGTGTTAGGATAGGTCTGGAGAAGGCACCCGACAGTCACTCACCAAACAGTGGCTGAGCACTTGGCGTGCAGCAGGCACTGAGCTGGGACGTGGAGAAACACATGCAGATGGGAGCAGTGGCTGATAGAGGACAAATGGGATGGCAGATGGGGAGGTGGGAGGGAGGGAGCAGGAAGTCTAATCCAGTCACCTCCTGTGAAACTGGGATGAGGACAAAGGTCAAAGTGTGGTCAAGAAAACAAAAATAGAACATTAGTCATTTTATAGGGAAAAAAAGGTCATCGAATTTTGAAACTGATGTCGTATAAGGATTGAAGGAGGAGATAAGTGGATCATAAATAGAGTTTTTCTAAGCTTGGGACAATCACTCCAATTAATAAAAAAGTAAAAGGCATGAAAACAGTGCATGTGTTATGAAGATGAGTGATTTTGTTTCAAAAATAAAATCACTTGTAGGATCTCTCAGAAGAAAATGAACACACATTCCTTTGAAGTTACATCTTCTAGAGAGAGTGTTAAAATTTGTTTTAGATACTAAAGCAAATACCTAAAATAAATTATAGAACATTCTCACAACCACCAAGGAAGGTTATTATTAATCTCCACTTTACAAATGAGGACACTTGAGAGTTAGGTAACTCATTCATATTCAGTCAGATAGACAAGGGAGGGTGGATTTCTATTCAAAGCCAAACTAATGAATGCAAAGCCCGCATTCTCTAAGAACTGCTACATGTAACCTATGTAACCTAGTCACATAGGTTAAAAATCATTTATTGTTATTTTCTAAATATAAAAGTAATTCAGCTTAGCTAGTAATTGTTAATTCAATATTTTTCTTCATACAACAGTAATACATGTCACTAGTAAAAATATTCAAATATCAAAGATGCAAAATATGAAAGATTCCAAAATCTTCACCCTCCCCCCAGGAAATACTGTGAATAGTATTTGTATATTTTTATGATAGGTTTCATTCTATATTTATTCTAGTTTTTAAATAAGTTTTATCACCTTTCTTCTCTACCCTATTTCTACATAGAAAAGGTCATCCATTTGGGTCTATGAGGACCATTTATCACATTCATGGCATAACCTTAGGTGTATGTGAAATGACTTTTGTTCTTCATAGGAGAAAGAAATCTTCCTACAAATTTTCATTCCTTGAATTTAACTCTCTAGGTTTAACCTAATTCTTTCAATTTCCACAGGTCCTGTGTTCAGGTCAAGGAATCAGCCTCAGAAGTTCTGACCTGATGCATTCTGCATGGGTGGGCATTTTTTTCCATCACATCTGACACAATCTGAATTTGTATGGAACTTCATGGTCAGCTGTTTAGTTTATAAAAACATACCAGCCTATCTTCTTAGACTTCCTATTTTAAAGACAATAATTCAGATTAAATATTCCAGATACAAGGAATGTGTCAATATGCATAATAGGAATGTCAGTAGAGAGGAAGCAGTGCTGACTCTGAGAGGGGAACACATTGTGATACAATGATAAGGCAGAGCATGGACTGGGTGAAGAGGTCAGCACACTTCATGAGACTCGTATTTGTGCCACTCACTGCTCGAAGCTCCAGAGATGCAGCAACAAACACAGCAGTCAATCCCATGAGGTGAAGCCTAAGTCCCATGGGGAGATAAATACACAAATGACCAAGCAGGACAATTATTGGTTGTGATAACATAATGAAGGAAAGAGCCAACTGGGAAATAGAGGGTGTCAGGGGAACCTCTTTAGAAAGAGTAATCAGAAATAGTTCCTGTGAGCTGGGATCTGAAGGATCAGAACACATCTGGTCTTCTTACTATCACATACTCATTTACTCAGTCCCCACCTTGATTGCACTCAAACTGTTCTCCATGCCTACAACTATGCAATTGACATTTGCTAAATAAAATCATGTCTTCACAGTGCCTGGTCTCATTTTAAATTCTTAAAAAAAAAAAAAAGCATCAAACAAGCACGCAAAACTTTCCAGAATCCTACTGAACTCCTAAGAGTGTGCTTTCTCACTCAACTAGTCCAGGTCCCTGCAGATAATAGGGTCCAACACGGATGGTTCAAAGCACCTCTTACAGTGGTGGGCAGACTTAAGGGGAGCATGAGGGACTGTCCTCAACCTCTTCAACCAGAGGTGAGCAAAACCCAGGTGCTGTTGCTTCCTCAAATCTAAAGAGACAAGAGGAGAAGGAAGTGGTCGTACTCAGTGGTGGAGAGCACTGGAGCCATGGGACAGGAGGTGTCTGCAGGAGTGCCTGTGTCACAGGGAGCAGGGAGAGAATATAGACTTATTTTTCCCCCAGTTCCTGCTAGTGCCTGTCCTTGGCAAACCCAGCCAAAAGCACACTGACAGAGAAGATGACTCAGCCAGCTGGGGCAGTGGGCTGGGGCAGGAAGCTTCCAGGGAGCAGAGCAGGGCACAGGATGGACACTAGCATTGGGGCTGCAAACAGAGAATGAGGAACATGCCGTTCTCCTGGATCCTGTTTTCATGCCTCCCCCTTTCACCTCAAAGTGCCATACCTCTGGCAAAGTTGCTTCAGAAATCAGTTCAACACTGTGCTATAAATATAAACACAAATTTACCTCATGACCCTATTTCCAGGGATTTAACCCATAAAGTTGAAAATTTATGTTCACATTAAACCTGTACATGAATATTTAGAAAGGATTTCTTCAGAATGCCCCCAAACTGGGAATTATCCAAATCCATGCAATGGAATTCCACTCGGCCATAAAAAGGAAGGAGCTACTGATACATGTAAACTATAGATAAATTTCAAGGCATTTATATTAAGTGAAAAAAGTGAGACTCAAAAGGCTACATACTATATGATTCTATTTATATGATGTTCTGGAAAAGGTGGAACTGTAAGGACAAAAATTAGATTGGTGGCTCTCTGGAATGTGGAAAAGGTTGCCTACAAAGGGCAGAAGAGTATCCTGGGGGGTGATGGAACTGTTCTGTATGTTGATTGATGCAGTGACTGTGTGTCTGTCAGAACTCATAGAACTTTATTATTAGGGGCAAATTTTAACCATAAATAAATAATATCTCAATAAACCTTACTTAGCAATAAAAAGGCCACCTTCATACCATCTCACCTGCTCTCAGATGATGATTTTAACTTGTATACCACTGATAGAATAAAACACATCTTGGGCAAATTATATTTTCATCACCAAGTTCTAGAAACCCACCTGCATCCCTAATTGCACCTCTGCCTTTCCTCCTTACATTCAAAAAGCAGAAAGGATTTCCTATTGCTATGAAAGGCAAATGTTTCTTCAGGTGCTCAGAATTCTTTCCACATTGGCTTCTACTGTTGCTCTTCCCTTCCTCCCCAGCTCAGTCTCTTCCTTCTACCAAGTCATTTTCCTTAGCGTGCAAACAACAACACTCTCCCTGATGCTGCAACCTGCTCCAATTTCTGCCCCACCTCTCTGCTCCTTCACTACAAATACCTTCAGTGATCATCTATCCAAGCTTTCTCCACCTCTTTACTTTCTTACTCCTTAAAAGAATTCTGAAGAACTTCAAATGTAAAAGATGATAAATAATAATATAATAAATTCCATGTTTTCAATATTTCAATTTAACAGATGTTAACACTTAGCTATATTTGCTTAAGATCTGTATCTTTTCTTTTTTAGAAATAAAATATTACCTATATAATTGAATCTCCTTTTGGACTCCTTACCAATCCTATTATCTCTCATACCCCAGAAGTAACCTTTCTTCTGATTTTGATATGTATCATTCCTGCTATGATTTTATATTTTACTGCACCTACATGTGTCCATAGTCATATACAGTATAGAGTTGTATAGTGTGTATTTAAACATTATACAACTGCTATCTCACTGTACATATCTTTGTCACCTACATCTTCAGTTGTATTTTGCATCCCATTTCTACCTTGTTTTTTTTTCTTGTTGGAATATGATGTTTCATAATTCTTTCAAGAAGAATCTGTGTGAATAAATTTCAGAAAAATTTTGTGTTATCTATATACTTAAATTATAGTTGTGTCTGGAAACAGAATTATATTTTTGTTATTTTTCTCAGGTGATTAAATAAATTGCCCAACTGTCTTCTTGCAGCCAATGCAGCCGATGACATATTCCATCTCTCTCATTCTCTCCCTCCCTCCCTCTCTCTCTCTCTCATAGTGTTTTGTGTGTTTGTCTCTCTATGGTTTAGAGATTTTTCTCTTTGTCCTTTGTATTCTGAAATTCCACTTATACAGGTGAGAGTCCTGTTTCATGCTATCCTATTCTACAAATTTGAAGACACGCTTTTTTTTTTTTTTTAATTCTGGAAAATGATACCTCATTATTGCTTAGGAATTTCTTCCCCTGCAGTTTCATTGTTCTGTCCTTCTGAAATGCCTATTAGATTGATCGTGCTCCTTCTGGGCTTATTCTTTTTAGTTTTTACTCTTCTACTAGATATTTTATTATTTTGGACTTGTATTCTGTGTGAATTCTTTGATTCTATTCTCCATTTTTCCTAATTTTGTTTTCCAGCCCATCTATTGTGCTTAGCAGTGTGTTTTGTGTTGTGTTTTAATTTTGACAATCAAGCTTTCAATTCCAAGATCTTCACTCAAGGGAATATCCTCTTGCATGTCTTTGAAAATCCTCATGACCTTCATCTTCTATTAACTCTGTGTTCTCAGTACTTACATTAGGTAGTTCTTTTTCAGGGGGTTAGCTTTCAAGTGTGTAATGATCCCTGAGTCTCTGCATGAGACCATGGACAAGTGCCTAATTTCAACCTTCTTTATGAAGGGAAAAGGCAAGCCCTGCTGCTGAAAGAGGTACCAGGAACCATTCTTCCAGCCAAGAGAGCTATCTGTCCGTTATGAATGTTATCACCATCTGGGTGCTGGTGCTGTCTCACCTTAGCACTCCTGGGGCAGACTGATCTGTGCTCACTGCCTGACTCAAAGTCACGAGTGTAAGTATGTTTGGGAGGGTTCAGGATGCTGAAAGGCCACCCACCTGGCTGTACCATTCTACCCCAGAGCCCCTCCTGCCTCTGGTGTCCACATCTCCAGATTGCCCAATTTTCATACAACTGTTCCACCAGGTTTTGAGATGTGGCTTTCTCATCCAAACCAGACTCATCTGATTTTCCCATCTTTCAGGGAATTCACACAGCTTATGCTAAAAAGGGCATTGTTTTAGCTTTGCTTTCTAAACTACTAAGCATTTATTTGGTGCCTCCCTTTTTATAATATCTAAGGACTGGAACAAGAGGAAAAGGACTGAGCTTATTCTGTTATCCTGAATCATTATCCTACACATTAATTTTATCTGACCCCTTAACAAATTGTCCTATTAGAGTAAAAAGATTTTTTTCCATTGAATTATTTAAGCATTTTGTAGTGATGAATTTATGTGTGTGCATTTGTATGTGTACCATTTTTCCTATTTTTTACATTTCTTGGTTAGCACTTCCAAACTATTTTGGATAATGGTGGTCATCGTAGTGGGTGGCCTGTCCAATCCCTTCTTTTCTGGTAACTCTGTCCTCCTCCCCACCATCCATAGCAAAACAAGAAGGCTTCCAACAGCCACAGGGTTCCCTGCAGGGGTCTTTGCCCTGAATGGAGCTGGTTAGGGTAAGGAGAGGTACTTGACACAGGTTGCATGAAGATCAGTGTCAAGGAGCTATAAGCTATTGAGTTATGAAGGATGTTATCCAGCTGAAGATGGAGAGGTATTCTAGGCAAGAAGGAGACATATGAGGGCCATGAGAGAGGAGGGATCATGCCACAACTGAGGGGCTTAAAAGAAGTCCAGAAGGTCAATAAACTACAGGCCTAGGGAGAGTGCCTTCCTCCTCTTCCTCCTCCTCCCCATAATCATCAGTTGTGTCCCCACCCCGCAATTTACAGGTACCAACTTATTTAGTTGAGAAAGAAGAGTTGAGGAGGGACCATATCTTGCAGCACAGTGAAGCCAATTAAAGATTTTTGTCCCCATCCCCAAAACAAAGGAAGTAATTAAAATAAAATTTTAAAAAACAATAACCTGACTAGATGTGCAGATTAAAGAAACATTCTAACCCTATGTCAGACAATGGGAAGAAATTGGGTGAGATTAGAAGCAAGCAGGCCAATTATGAGGCTATTTCAGGGGCAGATACTCTTATTTTATTCCAGACTTTTATGGGAACACCCTGGTGTTGCAGTACTAAGTGTGATGGTGTTTGTTATTATTTTAAGTCAGGAATGTAAGTGAATTCTATAAATTTTTTTGAAAGTATGAAATAGCTTTTTTGATTATTAATATGTTAAAATATATTTCTTAGAAATCTAGGGAAAAACCTACTTTGTCATGTGGTGTATTACATTTATTCCATCATTTACTACTTATATTAAAAATAAAAGCTGATATACCATTTTCTTTTGAAAGATGATCTCTCTACAGTTTCACTTTTAAGGTTAATCTAACTTTCAAAAACAGATTAGGTTTCTTTCCGTCTTTCTCTCTGCCCAGTAGTGATTTAAACAGCAGAAGTTTTGTTGAGTCCTGAAAAAAAAACCCACCATTGAAACTGCCCCAGCCTCAACTTTCTGAGGGAAATGGTTCTTTGACAATTTTGCTAATTTTTCTCTTCATTATTTACTTTATGGTTTGTATTGTTTGCAAATTGCTCATTTATTCCAGATGATCACCATAGACTGGAATATAAATTTCTCTTCTTTCTTGATCTCCTCTATATGTGTAAATTCCATCTCTCATTCTTAATTTGCATTTGTTTTCACCCCTTGACTAATCTTTGAGAAAATGTGTCTATCTCATTATGTGTTCAAAGAAACCAGTTCTTAGAATTATTTATCAACCATGGAGATTCTTTCCTGTATTAAATGTAGTGATTTCTGCTTATCTTTCTCTAATTTTCTTACTTATTTTATTTCCTACTATCTTGAGTTGAATGTTATTTATATTCATTTTCCTTACTTAATGTGTTCACTTAAAGCTATGCATTTTCCTGTGATTACAGCCTTGACCACATCTCATATTTTTATATGCCATGTATTTAATAGCCTTTTAAAATACAAAAGTGCTTTCTACTTGTTTTTTTTAACGTGGTGTACAATGTCAATTTTATTACTCTGATTTAGTTCTTGATTTTTAATCCCTACACTCTTGACATAGACTTAAAATAACTTAAGTATATTATAAGATCCTTAGCTCTTCTGTCTTGAGAGTAAAGCAGAATATACCCCCTCTTGTGTTCTTTTGCTTTTTCCTTTAACTTCATTATATTAAACAGATTACATCTTGTTGTTCACTTCACAAGATATTGGTTAGAAATCATAGTGCTCTCATCTTCTCAACTCAGAGGTAAGACATCCCCTGCAGAGTAACATCCAGAAACACATGTTTTCTCCCTCAGTGTTCTTAAAGTATGCTTAAACTCATGATTAAGTAGGGTTTGTTTGTTTTTTTAGGTTTCAGTACTCAATATTCTAAGAATGAAGTGACATCAGAGAAGTAATTGCTATAGTGCAAGATGTTGAAAAGGTCCATAATAAAAATCAGATGGATTTCTTGGAAGGGAAATCAGTTTACAGTTCAAACATAGGGCCTGGGTGGAGATACAGAACCAGGGTAAGAAATCAAAACACATGGGAGTCAAGGGCAATGATCAGAACAGCTTCAGAAAATGAGACTGAAGGAGCAGGCAAACATGAGAGCCCAGTAAGACAGAATGACCAGAACAACAGGGTTTCACTCTGTGGTGGGCCCAATAAAAGTGTTTTCTTCACCTGCAACTTTTAAAATAATTGAGATTTCATGATGTACCCAATTAAAACTGTTTGTTCCTGATGTGTTTTCTCATATTTGAATGATCACTTGGTAGCTTTTGGTATTTGTTGTGTTTTCCTTGCTGTAGGATGAACTGGAATCTATAAAAGTTATGAGTTACATTTTTTTAAAGGAATAAGAAAATAGTCATTAGCCATTGGCATAGGCAGCCACATTTGTGAGCCAGAAAACTCTCTCCCTTGGATGTACTCTGCCAATTTGATGTCCTTTACTTTCTACCTTTGTGGTAGCTCTCTTCAAGATGACCTCCATCAATCCATCCGGTTCTTGTACATGCATGCTGCTTCTTTCATCAAGAGGCAGATTCTAATTCCTCTGTCCTAGATCTTAGTGATTTATTTGACCAATAAAACACAGCAGAAGTGACACTACTCCTATGTTTTCTCAGGCTGAGTCATAATAAGCAGCCTTGCAGTTTGCTCTTGGTCTCCTTAGCTAATTCACTTGTAGTACCCATTCACCATGGTGTAAAAGGCCTGTGCCATATGGAAAAGCCATATGTAGGTGTGCCTATCAGCAACCTCAGCTGAATTTTCAGCTGGCCCCAACCATCAGCCTTTCAGTGAGATTTCTTGGCCAGTCAATACAATTGGACCTTTAGTTAACTGCAACCTCATCTGATGTCTGAAACTGTGTCACAGTTTCCAAATGAGAAACCAGCTAAGCCCAATCAACCCACAGAACTATAATGAATAACAATAAATTGTTTATATCTCAAAGTTTTGGGTGGTTTCTTTTAATACAGCAATAGATAATGAGAATAATCTTCTATGTTTCAATGACCCAAATAAATGTCTTTCCAAGAGATATATGCATTCTTTACCTCTTTAAATATTTAATACCTTCTTTTAGGTTAAAGTCAAACTGTGCTGATTAGGAGCAAGTATTCTTTGCTTATTTCTGCTCTGAGCCATTATTATGCTATTTCTTGGTCAAAGAGCAGTATAATTTCCAGGTTCTTATTGAAAAGGGAGACACCTCATTTTTGCACCCATCGATCACTTAATGGTAATTAAGGGGAATCTTCAGGCTTGATTTTAGTAAACTGTTGAGTTTACTGTTCAGAGTTGCTATTCAACTCAACAGGTATTTGTCAACTACCTTCTATGTACTGTAATAAATACTATAGGGGTTACAAAATATATTGGTTTCTGCCCTTACAAACCCTTTACTTTAAAAGCTAAGATAACTACAATACGAAGACATTGTAATTCAAGAAAGAATGTGATGGTGCCCAGCACAAGAGGTACAAATAAAGTCACATTAGGGCTCAAAAGAAGAAGATGAGCCCTAGCTAGAGTGGCTCAGTGGATTGAGCACTGGCCTGCAAACCAAAGGGTCGCAGGTTCAATTCCCAGTCAGGACACATACCTGGGTTTCCAGCCAGGTCCACAGTAGGGGGTGCATAAGAGGCAACCACACATTGATGTTTCTCTCCCTCTCTTTCTCCCTCCCTTCCCCTTTCACTCAAAATAAATAAGTAAAATCTTTTAAAAAGAAGAAGACAGTAAGTATTATGCTGGAGAATATAGAGGGGAACCTAGTTTGAAACCTAGATCTACCACTAACCTGGATAAATTACTTAACTTTCCTCATTTATAATATAGAAATAAACAGACTTCATTAATCAACTTTCTTTTAATATGTTTTAGCAACTACTTTATAGGATTATGAGAATTAGATAAAGTTCAGATAAAAAATTAGTGCTTACCTCATAGAGGTGCTTTATCGGTAGTGTTATGAACATCATCATCACTGCCACCATCATTTAATTAGTGGGATCAGAAAAGACTTAATGAAGACATAGTGTTTGAGTTGAGACATTTAAAATTGACATTGTTTTTTGCCCTGGCCAGTGTGGCTCAGTTGGTTGGAGAATCATCCCATAACCAAAAGGTTGCAGGGATGTTGCAGGTTCAATTCCCTGTCAGGGCACTTACCTAGGTTGCACATAGGATCCCTGGTCCAAGCACATATGGGAGGCAACCAATTGGTGTTTCTCTCTCACATCAATGTTTCCCTCTCTCTTTTCCTCTCTATCTGAAAGCAATGGAAAAATGTTGGGTGAGGACAAAAAAAACTTTTACATGACACTTTTACCTCACACCATGTACAAAAATTAACTCAAAATGGTTCAAAGGCCTCATTATAAGAGCCAAATCTATCTCATAGAAAAAAACACAGGTGTAAATCTTTGTAACTTTGGTTTTAGCAATGGATTCTTAGATATGACACCAAAAGCACAAGCAACAAAAGAAAAAAATGGATATATTGAACTTCACCAAAATGAAACACTTGTATGTTTCCTAGGACACTATCAAGAAAAATAAAAAACAACCCCAAGAATGGGAGAAAATATAGGCAAATCATACATGTGATAAGGGACTTGTATCTAGAACATATTAAATAAAACACCCTTACTCAATAATAATAAGATAAATAAGCCAATTCAAATGGACAAAGTATTTTAATAGACATTTCACCAAAGATGATATACAAATAACCAGTAAGCACATGAAAAGATACTCAACAGCATTAGTCTTCAGGGAATTGCAAATAAAAACCACAATGAAATACCATTTCACACCAACTGGGATGACTATAATCAAAAAGTCAGATGATAAATATCAGTGAAGATTAAAAGAAATTAGAGTCTTCACATGCTGATGGTGAGAATGTAAAATTGTGCAGACATGTGAAAGTAGACTGGCAGGTTTTCAAATGGTTGAACAGAGTTACAATATAACCCACTAGTTCCACTCTTAGGGATATACCCAAAAGAAGTGAAAATATGTATTCAAATAAATGTTTGTACACAGAAGTTTATAGAAGCATTATTCACAAGAGGCAAAAGCTGGAACCAAGAAACATTTGTCCATCCAATGATTAATGAATGTGCCAAGTGTGTTACATGTGTTACATCTATACAATGAAATACAATTCACCAAGGAAAAGTGCTGAAATACTGACACATGCTCCAGTAAGGATGAACCTTGAAAACGCTATGGTTAATAAAAGAAACCAATCAAAAGAGCACATATTACATCATTTTATTTGTATGAAGTGTGAAAAATAGGCAGATCTATGGCAAGAAAGTTGATGAGTCCCTGCCTAGGGCTGGGGAGATGGGGAGTTGGGTGATAACTAAAGAGCACAGGGTTTCTTTCCAAAGTGATGACAGTTCTGTAATTGACACAGTAGTGGTGGTGCAATGCTGTGAATATACTAGAGCCCGCTGAACTCCACACTGTAAATGAGTGAATCACATAGCAAGTGAGTTATATGATTTTGACTATTTCAACATCTGGAGGGGAGGAACAGTGGGAGGAAGTGGGACCCAGGGAAGCTGGCTGAGAACATCAGGGGTGATGATGCGGAGGCAGGACATGATCAGAGCCTAAGGTATTTGTAGCAATATAATTGGAAATTAACCTCTGTGAGGCAATGTGGTGGAGGCTATAAGGGCCAAAAAGTCACTGGTCCAGCAGAAATAGTTTGGGGACCTGAACAATTGCAGTGATGATGGAAAGGAAAGGACACACCCAAGAAATACTGTTGTAGTTGAGTTAATAGGACAATAATTTTATCTTCTGAAAGGGGGCTCAAATTATGGGGACTCATCCAGTCATTTCTGGTTGTACAGTTTTAAGTTCAAAAACAGAAAAAAAATAATATTTAGCTAATAGAAATCAAAAGTCAGGATAAGGAGCTGATTTGGCAGGGAAGAATGGTAATTTGTGTTTAAATATACAGACCAGAGTTGGACAAAGTTCAGAGAGATGCGCAAAGGCAGAACCCTGGAAAACACTTAGATTTCCTATCTGTGATATGGACCTAATTAGAGTTCCTCATTCTAGTAAAGTTTTGCCTTTGTTGTTATTTGCTTTTGTGGGTGGTTTGGGGAAGGATGGAGAATGGAAGAAACTGACATTTATTGAGTGTTTATTATGCATCAGGCACTCTGCTAATTTTTTTTTAATATGCATTGTCTTATTTTCTTACTACAGCCTCATGGAGTACATACTCCTTTTATTATTCTCAGAATTTGAAAAGAGATCTACGTGGTTAATGGTTGTTTGTTGCAAAGTGTAAATGATGCAACATGTCTGGGAGCCTAGACCAGGGTCTGGTCCTCCTAGGTGCCCAACAAATATCAATTTCTTTTCCCAGACCTGCAGCAGCCTGCCCTCCATGGTTGCTGGCTTGTCTCAAAGCCAGATTTGAATTTGCTATACAGCCTCTCTTCTTCCTTCTCCCAGTGTCATTGACACAATGTGGGTGTTACCTTAAAGTTGCATTTCTCTGCCCCTGTACCATCCCCAATGACTCAGTTCAGTGTATATTTGCATCCCCCTCCACTTCTTCGCTTCCCTCCCACCCCACTGATATCCTTTTAGGCCTTTGCTGAACCAGTGGGGTTTAATAATGACAAATGTGCGCTGGATTTGAGGCTACGGTTAAGTGCTTGTTGGGAATTTGGTGGAGGCCCACACACCCATCTCATTTATAACTTACGTCACTGGAATCAATCAGGACTGCTAAAAACAGAAAGATTATGATCCCCTACCAGCCTCTCCAATTCATCTCACGCACAAGAGAAGAAAGTGGCAGAAGGCTCTCTCTGTAAGCTTTTACAACAGTAAATTGTAGCTCATCAGAGCCAATTCTTCAAGCCATTTGCTGTAATCTAAACCAGAATTTCTCATCTCCCCTTTTATGATCCCATTTTGGGGCTCCATGAAGAGGTTCAGCAGCATGTCCATATGTTATCATTCTAATGAAAACAATCAGAGCCTAGTGAGGATTAATCACCTGGTCTTATCATCCATTAAAGGAGAGTCTTATGAACCAAAAGGCATATGTTTTGTTCCTGAATTCCAGAGATAAAAACCCAAAGGAGATGAGAGAAGTGAACTAAAAATGCAGTTGAATTAGAATTTTGAAAATGAATTCTATCTCATCAGTAGCTTCTTTAATTAAACACTCATATGGAGTTGAAAAATAAAATATCCAGCCTTAGATGTGGTTATGTTTCTTTCTTTCTTTTTTTTTTTTAAAGAGGCAGAGAAACATCTCCCACACATGCCCTGACAGGACCAAAGCCGCAATCTAGGCATATGACCTGACTGAGAATCAAACCTCCAACCTTTTGGTCTGTGGGACATTGCCCAACCAACTGAGCCACACCAACCAGGGCTTTTTTTTTTTTTTTTTTTTAATGTTTCCTTTTTGGTTGTTGTAATTCTTATCATTTAACATCAGTTTTAGAATGCCAGGGAAACTGGGGTAGCTTTAATTAACTTTGTCATTAGTGTTCAGAAATCATTAGGCCCCTACGGGGTACTCAGGCTGAATTTGAATGGAGCACTATGAGGAAACCACTGTGGCATGGCACTGTTTAAACACCTAGTTGTATTTGGTTTAAAGATGTCCCTAGAAGGAAAACAATCTATAAACCATTTAAGAAATATGGTTAGACAGAAGACTGGTGGGTGAGTTAGTGAATAACTGTAAGCAGTTTCACAGTGCCAATAACCAAAGGTGGGGTGTTGGAAACAGGGGACATGGATGACCTGACAAGGACACCACTTGCTTGCAGACTAATTGTCAGAACAAAGTCATGTGTACCATACACTTCTGTGACCTCTCATCCTCCTCCAAATGAAATAGTCACATTTGGACAAATAAAAGTTACATGAAGAATAATTTGAGTGTCCATATTTTATTTTGTTTGGCTTATTATCTTAATGAAGAATACGTTGTATCTGAATCAGCATTTCTCAAAGTGACTCGTGCTGAGCACCAAGAGAATGTGATGATGGGAAACATGTTAGGGGACAGTGCACAGTCAAAATGTTTGAAAAACCGCCCCATCCTTTATTCTTCTTGATTTACCTCTCACATTCACATGGTAGGGATTTTGAGAAGTCTTTTAGTAGAAAAAAAAAGCCAAGTTCTATTTTTTGTTTTTTATCCTCACCTGAGGTATGTTTACTGATTTTTTAGAGAGGGAGGAAGGAAGAGAGAGAGGGAGAGAGAAATGTCGATCGATTGCCTCCCGTATGTTGCTTGACTGGGGATCGAATCCACAACCTAGGGATGTGCCCTGATAGAGGATGGAGCCCGCAACCTTTTGGTGTGTGGAACAATGCTCCAACCAACTGGGTTACCCAGCCAAGGCCTAAATTTTTTTTAACCTGTGTTCTCCCAAGCTTAGGTGACATATAAAATTATTGTCCTTTTAATATCTTTGGTGATTTTCTAGAACTAGTGAGTGTTCCACGGAGCACACTGAGGGAAATGTCTGCCTGCCCAGAGAGCCATGCCCAGGAAAGCCTGAGAAATCGGTCCATGGATCCATAGCCAGGCACAGACTTGGTCCTGGGCAATGGCTTCATTCACAGGCAGAGTATCTTAGAGCATTACCATAATGGTCACATGGTACACACTAAATAAATATATGTTTAGTGGGAGAAATTCAAATTAAGAAAGCTGTTTTGTGATCCAGACTACTAGCTGACTCCAGCCAGGCTGCATCATTCTTCGAGACACATATAAACTACGTTTGATAGATGGCCTGGCTACTATCTGATAAGGAAGGGCTTTGTCTCCAGATCTCTGCTAGTTCCACATTAGACTGAAGTGCTGGAAGTCTTACCATGGGGTTAAAGGAGGAGCAAGGCAACACTTAGTCATGCTCAGCCTCAGGCATTCTCCTACATTAGTACAAACATTCAAGTCTGTTTGAATCCTTCTTGACCCATCACATAATGGGGAAAGAGCATGTGCTGTGCATCAGACAAAACCCAAGTTGAGGTGAAGATTTTGCTATTTCTAATCTTGTGACCTTGGGAAAGTTGCTTAAGTTACTCTTACCCTCATTTTCCCAATCTGTAAAGTGGGGATAAAGATAAATTCTACTTCCCAGAGTTGTGAGGAATAAAAGAGAACATGAATATCTGGAGCTAGGAACAGTGCCTGGAACATAAATGCTTAAAAGATTTTAGGTCATGACTATAGTGAGAATGATGACTCTTATTTTGGGATGGGATGTCGTAAAATCAGAAGTACAGAGTGGGTCCTGATGCCTACCTAGAATATGAACTGAGAAAGGTTTTATGATGTTTCTATCACATATCATACATCATTACAAAGTTTCCACCCATTGCGTTAGCTACAAGAGACTAATGAGACAGAGAGGTCCAGAGAAAAGAAAATAGGAAGGGTGATGCAGATTCAGTGGTATCCATTCAGACTTCTTAGGGTCTCCAGAACCACCCATAGGGGCAGAGCAGAAGTGTGCATACAGAAACCAGAATGTGCTCTCTGTGCTGACATGTGCCTAGTTACACAGTCTAAGCCCCACCTCAAGTGGTACAGATGATTTAGGCTGGCTCAAGGGTGACACACATAAAGAATAAGGGCACGTTAAAGGGAGGGGTCAAGGTTAAAAAGCCAGATACGAGGGACTCCCTGAGTGCTGCCCTCAGCCAGCTGCCCTTCCCCAGTGGATCTGCACAGGAAGCAAATTGGGGATGAGCTGGGGCTTTACCCAGACCCTGTGTAGAATAGGTGGCACCAGGCTGGCCCCATGGAGAGAGCCTCTGCCAAGTTGGGTCAGGATGAGAGATCAGGAAGGACAAGAGTCTCTGCCTGCTTCACTGTAGCCCACAGATCAGACTCCCTACCCCACAGAGAGAGAAGGGCACATCTGCCCCTGCAACCCAGAGTGTAAGAGAGGGGTAGGATGCAAGGGAGGGGCAGGGAGTGGGCACAAGGGCTAGAATCGAGTTGCCCAGCATTCCTCCCTCCAGGCTCAGTTAGGCAGCCATTCTGAAGCGGGGAGATCATCGAACAGGAGAAAGAGAAAAATAGGATCTGGCTTTCTCCCAAGAGTAGCAGGCTCAGACATCCACTCCTTCCTTCAACCCCTCAACAAGTACTTACTGAACATCAGACAAAAAATGGCAGAAAATCCCTTTCCCACACCCCTTGTAGAGCTTACTCTCTGATGCATGGGGGGTGGGGGGGGAGAGTTGACAATAAACATAATGAATATGTAAATTATATGGTATCACAGATGGCGACATGTGTTATGAACACCATGAGCATGGTAAGGGAGATTGAGAAATGCAGTTCACAGTGTTTAATAGGAAATAGGAAGAGCCCTCTCTGAAAGGTGGTATCTGAGCAAAGGTTTGGACTCACTGAGAGAGTAAGCCATATAGATATGAGGAAGAAGAGTCCAGCCATTGGGAAGAAAAAGGACAAAGTGCTGGGTCAGGAGCAACCCTGGAGCTTATAGGGTATGCCTATCACATAGGATGCAGACTAAAGGGGGAACAGTTGAGAACAGAAGTCAGAGGAACAAGATGGGCCATTCCCTCAGCCCCAGTGCAATGTCTTGGTCCTGGCAACACCCCTGGCATTCCTTCCAGGTGCAGGAAAAGGACATGGGCACTAAGAAGTGGAGGAGGGGAGCCTTTGGCTCCTATAGGGCCCACAGCAAACAGAAGTGGGCAGGCAATGTCTCAGATGACCCTGACCCTCAGGAATGTGGGCACCTGAGTTTGCAGTTCATTCAGTGTGCTATGTGGAGCTGAAACAACTGGTCAGCAGGCAGTGGGACAGGCTGTGTGTTTTATTTTATGAGAGTCACCAGCCCCAGACAGTAAATCTGGGGTTTGTGGCTAATTGCAATGCTTCACTCTCCCAGTGAGTCAGGCAACCCCACTTAAAACCTGGGAATGTTTAAAACCCCTTTGCTGGAGATTTGATTCAGTAATGCTCGGGTGAGACCCAAGAGTCTTAGTTTTTACAAAGCTCCACTAGGAAATTTAATGTGCCTCCAGGCACGGAGCTGTATGTCCACACCCTCTGCTTCACTATGTGTGGATTCCAGAAGGATTGTCTCTAGCCAGCCACCAGCTTACCACTGGATAGTATTATTCATGGTTCACCCTTCAGTGAAAGCTTTTTGACCTTAAGTATGGAGGAATTTAATATATTGTGGAAGGGCCAAAGACTTTGTCTTTTCATTCCTTTGGCTTTAAATAATTCCTGTAAGAGATTCAAATATTAGGTTTTCCTGTGGTTTACCCTTTATGTTTTCATTCACATCCCTCCATAATCCTCATTTAATATGCAGGTGACAGTATGTTTCTCAACACTTAGAAATAAGTGCTCCAAGGCCAGGACAATGATAAAACATGGCTGCTAATAGTGCGCAATGTAGGTTTTCCAGGCTCTCAGAAAACATCAAAGTCTTCCCTTGCCAGAAACTGTGAGCGGAAAGAAATGTGAAAAGGAGCCTTCTGATCCCACGTGAGAGTGGAGGAGCGGTGAGTGGGTTGGATTTATGGACTGTTAGCTGCGGTCTTCGGATGCCTGCGTGGCCAGGAGTGAGGTCATCAGGAAGCAGGTGTGCGGCTTCCTAACAGGTGTTTCCAAAGGAGCCTTTCAGCCCTGGCTCCACTGCCACCTGGAGGAAAGGGGCACGACTGTTGGGCAGGGGTCCTCAGTCTCAGGGCTGAACTAACACAAGCGTTCTCCTGAAAGAAATAGCTTGAACAGAAAATAATCGTCACATGATTGGAAAAGCTATTTCAGAAAGTGGACATGAGTGTCTGTGTGGAGTCTGAACTCTGAGAATTGTTTGGAAATTGGGAGAGTTCTTCAAACTCTGAAAAACAAATTCCTAAAAATGTGTGGCTTTGTTGCGCCTGCAATCTCAGCTTTACATCTGAATGTGGGAGAGGATGCAAAAGCTCAGAGTAACGGTTGTGCCACCCAAGCAAAGAGTGAAGGTGCACTTGTGGTCTGTCCTCCCAGCCTATCTGTGAGCCGTCAGCGATTTCCTGTTCCTTGCTATGGAGCTCAAGGGGCGGAGCCTGCAACCCTGCTCCAAGCTTGGACCTGTAACCTGCTATCCAACCAGAATCCCCCAGTCCCCTGCAGAGTTATTGGAAAGGGTCTGTACTTTCTACCAGGTTGGTGAGTCACTTGAAAGTGAAGCTATGTTTTCCTGGGCCATTTTTGATACCATATGAGGAAGACCAACTTGAGGGCAAAGGCAACATGCAGAACAGTAGAGGTGACAGAGAGAGAGAACAGCATAATCCTAAAGGCATTGTTCTAGCTCCTGGTCCCAGCCATGTAAAGAGTCTCCCTTATTTAATTCACATGAGTCCATGGATGCCTGTGCTTGCATAAAGTACTATTTGTGAACAGAAGATGCAGACTTTATTGTGTCTCTACCAGACAATAATGTTTTTGTGACTCATTAAAAATCATGCACCCAGGGGTTACAGAGAGAAGTCAAGAAAACTAGGATGGAGCCCCAGCTTTTTGACAACCAGTGGCATACTCATTTAGAAAATCAGAGGGTACACCAAGGTAAATTCTCTGTTCTTCAACTCTATTATCTTATGAACTCAGTGAAATTACAACCTAACACCATCTTTAAGTTCATATAAATGGAATGTCTTCTCTACATTTAATTGCCTGATTATACCTCCCATTTCAAATTTCATCATCTATGGGAGAAGGAATATAAAATTTGACACCCTAAGCTTTAGCAGGCACCACTTTTTATCTATGATTTTGTTTCCATAATGGCCCAAGCAGGAGGAAAACAAGTCTGATTAAAATGAAACCCCATTACTAGAAACAGTCATATTGTCAAAGGGCAAGTAGAATGGTTTTGGAGACATTTACAGGGTGCCCCTCTTCCTATTCCTCCATTTACAGCCTCTCTTTCACAATCTAGGCTCTGCTCTTGGCCTTGGCCTTCATGGATCTTTGAGCCAAGTTGGGACAAGAGTTCTCTGTAAACAAATAGAGTAGCTCTAGGTAGCTTTCCTGGGTGCCGCTCACTTTGTTTTTGCCTTCAGAGCAAAAATATACTTTGTCCATCATTTACAGGGAATTAATGTTTCTCCAACTACTCCTTCCCCTAGAGTCCTGGAAATATTTCCTCATTGGATTAGTGGCAGCTAAATGTCTCAAAACTAATACAATTACCCTTAGAGAAATTGCTTACATTTTGTTTGTGAAATGAAGATGCCCTGACATTGTTTCCCTTATAATTAAACATCTAGAGAGACAGAGCCTGGCTTTTGTTTTCATAAGAAATAAAGGTCTGCTCAATTCCTCTTAACACACTCACAGAAGGAACTCAAGAAGCCTTTAGACCAGCAATCAATATGGACTCACCTGTTCCTACCTATAAATCAGAGATAATGAAATTTGTCACGTCTCTGCTTTAAGCTCCGAATGAGGGTAGAGTTGTGGGTCAGGGAGTAAATTGCTGTATAAATGCAATACATTGATTTGTGAGCCTTTCAGGTTTGGTTTGGGGAGGGGGGAAAAGGGTTAATTCAATTTTGCAGTAAGTGTTTTTTCTTCTCCAGTCTGGTCATGGGAATATTGGAAATTCTGGCAGTTGCTAAGCAAAAATTTAGCTGCTCTGAGATACCCAGCAGGAACCCAAGGTAAGAAATTATTGAGTGCAGATGAAGTTATGCCTGAGGATGGTATGCAACAGAGACTGCCCCCATGCCCACCCCAGCTGTGCCTTGCCAGACTGTGGTTTGGCAGGCCGTGGGTGCGTGCCTCCCTCTCTCTACCTATGGTCGTACATCCTAATCAGAGGCCCCCTGCCCACAGCCACTGCTCCCTGGCTGTGCCTGTTTGAGCCTAGAGGTGTTAATGGCTTTCAGCTGCTCTGGGCCCTGGGTTTTTCCTTCCCTTTGCTGGTTCACATGCTCCCACAGGCTCCTTCTAGACGTTTGTACCTCCCTGTCAATGCATATTAATAATACAGATAATCATTGAGTTATAATAGATACCAAGGTGTGAGGAGTCAAAAGAGATATTGGTAGAATTTTCCCCACTGTCCGAGAAAGTGGTAAATATATCTTTTCTCTCTTAGTGCTCCATTTCTGTAGTCAGCTGTATCAAAGGTAGTTTTTCTTGATCCCATGTGGTTTCATTCCTAACACACCTGTGAGCACACATGCACATACCTGCACATTTTTAATTAAAAGCTGGTTCCTGGACCTAGAATTTTCTGGGACTCTGCCCACCTCCTCTGTTTCCCATAACCCCAATGACATCAAAGAGCAAAGGCTCTATTTCCAATCTTCCCAACTCTACTTCATATATTCTTCCTGAGGCCCCATCCAGACCAAGCCTGGGTTCTCAGGACCCAGAGGACTAAGGCAGCAGACACAGTGGATGGAGACACTGCAGACAACCACACCACAAAGCATGAACAGTACGATGCCGGGGCAAACAGAAAGACGCGGTGAGGCAGGAATGCAGATAGCATCATGTGAGAACCGTGGCCTGAGGAACTAACTTTATCAGAATTTCATTTTAACTATCATGTAGGAGTCTTGGGTCAAAAAGAAGAGTGAACACAATGGCTTATGAAACACAATGTCCAGGTGGATGTGCTATTGGAGGACAGGAGATCAAATGGCTCCTGGAATCTGCGCTCTACAGAAGAGAAGAATGAAATGAGGACAGTGCCTGCCGAGATCCATCAGAATCAAGATACAGGATTTGGAAACTGGATAAGCCCTTTTCTTCATCTCCTACAGTTTTTAGGCTTGAAATCCTATAATTAAAGAGCTTGCCTATATTTACATTGGTAACATTTTATTTCCCTTGGCTTCGTTAGTCTATTTCTTTTAGAGCCAACATTGGTTGCACACTGGGATCATCCCAGTGGGAAAATTTTAAAATACTAATACCCAAGTCTCCCCTCCTACCCCAGATTTTAATTTACTTGGTCTAGGAATTCGTTTTTGGCATCTGGATTGTTAAAATCCACTGTGCCCCCAGGTGATTCCAGTATTCAGCTAAAGATGAGAATCACTGCTTTAGAAATTGTCATCCAGACTTCCCTGGACTTGGGAATTAAGGGGAAGTGTTTTTTAGCTATTGACAGGTAGGTTAGAGTGACACTGAGCACTGCCAGAACTGTGGCACAGGACACAGTGGCAAAGGGATCAAAAGGAGGCTACAACACACAGGACATACAAAGTACTACCTAAAGGACTTCCAGTGATGCTCTTCCCCATCTCGCCAGGTTGTTTTTCTTTGAGCAGTGGTTCTCAAACTTGAGCATCATCAGAACCATCAAGTGGTTAGAGCTTGTTAAAACACAGCCTGTTGGGCCCCCCACCAGAGTTTCTGATTTGGTAGTTTGGGAGGAAAGCTATAATTTGCCTTTCTGACCTGGTCCTGAATGATGCTGCTGGCCCAAGGAGTGCATTTTGAGAAGTGTTGCCCTTGAGAAAGTGCCTCTCCGTCTATCCCTTAGTCTCCTTTGTTTTCTGTGATTAAGAGAGTGGTTTCTTTACAGGCCTACAGAGAGCCTTCCTACTCTGTGACCACACGCAGGGCAGCATCAATCATCAGGTCAGCCAAGCGTTATCTGTTCCCCACCAGGTGCTTGCAGCTACACAGTGCCCGAGGCCAACACAAAGGATCATTGGGAACTTGGGTTTTCCATGGCTGTCATTAAAGAGCTTGGAACTCACACAGCAAGAAACACTCATTTGTCAGCAAGAGCATTTCCTCCTATGATCACAAATGGTTTCCAGTCACAAAGAAAACTCAGGAGACGCATAGGAAGAAAAATTGCCAAGTCCATGGCTATAGTCCCAGTCCATCCTGAAAACCAAATTGAAAAGAAAACTAGAGAAATAGTTTGGCTTCTCTCTACCCATTGCACTACTCTTTGGCACAAATGGATTTGTCCAAATTTCTCATTTTCAACATTTGCAAAGAGACTATCCCTTGAGAAGTAAGAGGAGTAGCTAGAGAGGTTTCAAACATTTTTACTAATAAAGGAGTAGTCAATTTCTGTTTTCTTTTCTCACAAACACAAACATCTCATCATTCATTTTTAATTATTGGCTTTTCTTCTTTACGTTGAAACACACTTTAGAAATGGCAAAATCAGTGCTGCTGGTTTTCTCCAGACTCAGCAAAGAAAATACACTGTCCAAGACAAAAATCTTAACTCCGTTGAGCTCTTCCACAGTTACCTCTGTGCAAAGGTTCAGGTTAGCCACCCTGATACCTCCATCTAGGTAAGGACCACGATAACCTGTTTGTTTGCATCCCATATCCATGCTGATGCTTTGGGACTATGGGGGACTAAATCTAAAAGCTGGAACTGCGAATGTCACATTGTGTCCCTGGTTCTCTGGGATAGACATGTCTCTACAGCAGGTGCAGGCGTGCCAGGTGGCCTAGATCAGGGATCGTGGACATGGACCCACAGAAGACAGGAATTGTTCCTACAACCACTTGAATGAGCCCCAGGTGGCATGACAAGGTAGCCCAGTGTGTCCTGAAGTCTATAGAATGAGATACAAATTTCACAAATGTTAGCTGTTTCTGGGTGTCATGGACACATAACTTTGAAAAATGTGGGGTTAAAGAAAGTCCATCACATCCATTCTTTATTTCAGAACTTCTCAAAACTTTGAATATATTAATGTGCATGGTGAAATTTCAAGAAAGAGGTTTATTGGACCTTAGGAAATGTAGTTGGTCACAGAAAAAAGTAGGGGAACTTCTCTGGGGACATTTGTGAGGAATTGCTTTGGGAGACAATAGACAATGTCTAGCCTCTTCTTGCAGAAGTTCTACATTCCAAGTATCCAATATCTATGATGAGCGAATGAGTCTTAACAAACCAACAAAACTCAGGGGTGAGGCTGGAGGCAGCCACAGCCATGTTGCTGTCACCTAAGAAACAAATCTGTGAAGTCTTTTGACTGTTTCTTCTGCTCCCTCCCCATCACTTCGCTGGGGTAAGAAAATGATTCTGGTGGAAAAGAAAAACCAAGAGAGGACTTTAAAACACTAAGTTCCAACTTTTATAGGCATATTTTAAACATTTGCTTTCACTACCTTACATATAAAATATTTGGGTCAGAATACTCTTGGCAAGAGAGCTCTGTTTTGCATGGAGACCCTTACAAGGGGATCAAGCATCCCGGTGGAAATCACCTTTTTCTCCAAGAACAGCAACTGTTAAATGTGTACGTGGGTAGTCAAACAAAAGGCCCAGAATCAAAGACTGTGTTACCTATTCTACTAGTTCCCTTACTTGCTTCTTGTGCTATGATACAGAGATAGTCTGACATCTGACCAAATACATCAATGTGGAATGTTTTTGCTATTAGTCATGTTGTATTCTAACATTTGAAATGCTTTCATGTTCCAAACTTTATAATACTGTTATGTTACACTCATTCTGTATTACTATTATGTGATTTCACTTTACATAATTATATGATTTAATACTCACAATAATGTTATGTTTATGGAGGAAGCATTGTCAATATTCTCCTTTTATAGGTGAAAAACCAAGAAAACCAAATTCTGAATGAAATTCAATAACTATACTAGGTCACACGATTAGTGATAGCCAGAGCCAGGACTTAAATCAAAATCCATTTGAAACCCATGCCTGTGTTCTTCACCACCTCACAAGTTACATTCTTAATTATTGGAGTAAGTTTGAAAAAGAGAAAAACTCAAGTGCTTAAGATGATTTTTTTAAACAAAACCTCAAAATACTTAACTCATCATTAAAAACTGAAAAGAAATGGATACTCACAATGCTAAAACATGTGGTGAACACAGAAGAATGGATGAGAATAGTTCAGAGCTTTTATGATCTGCGAATAATGACATCTCACAGATTTTACAGCAAAAAAACGAACAGCTCTATAGATCAAATATCACATTATGGATCTTATCTCTTCAAATGTGCTTTTAAAGATGTACTCCAAATTCTCAGAATCAAGGGATTTGTTTATTTAAAAAACTGCACAGAAATCTTTAGCAATGTTTCTTCCTAGGCCATGAGGTTGATGAAAAAGACAGAACTTTACAGTCAGTAAAATGCAATTAATCTTCAAGTATGGTTTGTAAAGCACACTTATTTGTACCAATTAACTTCCTTATTCTATTTGAAAGATTTCTCTTCCTCTCTGCATGTCACCTTCTCTTAAGTTTTAAGTCTGAGCAATCTTTACTGCCTTCTTTCTAGATAAGATTGCAATAATTTGTCATTGGTGTGCAGACACTTTCTTAACTATTCCTGTGTTGCAAATAAAAGAGCCAGTATTGCTCAGAGGGTATCTCTAGGGCCCTGCAAAGCCAAGCACTATAAAACAGTTAGACATTAAAAATGCGAAGAAAATCCCATAAAACCACACATAAAATTGTGTCTTGCCTTGCCATTTAAATGGAAAGATGATGCAGTCCAAGCTTTCAAGCCAAAGACTATTTTAGAATTAAAGTTTCAATCAGAACAGGAATAAGAAGAGATTTCATTCTTTCTTTTTTGCCCTCTTCTTTTGCTTGTAAAGCTGCCGATATAAAAATCATATACTGTGTTGGCATTCCCACTGACCTTTTGACCTCTCTCTCTCTCTCTCTCCCCCCTCTCCTCTCCTCTGTCACTCTCTGTCCCCCTGCCCCCTTCTCTTTTCTCTCTCTGTCTCTCTGCCTCTCTCTCTCACACACATATACACCCACACTGTAAGCAAAATCTGCCTTTTCTAGCTCAAATTCCTTCAGAAAATAAAAAAGCTGTGCTAAGTCAGACCTCTAACTCTTGGAGAAATAACTTTTATTTTTTTGTTTAGGCTTATAATTTAGACTTAGAAAAAATCTGAGAAATACAGTTCTGTTCATACTCACTGGAGGAGTTGTTTAATTATTCAAAGGAGTTGATCTTTTTTTTTAAAAAAAAAAAGACTGAATTTCACTGAGGGGGTAAAAGGTGGTCAACAGTCACTCTAGTCAAGGGTGTGGACTGAGCTCTGCCATGAACAATTGGTGTGACTACCAAAAGAACAGTGAAGGATGGCATCAACAGGTAGGTAGAAAGTCAAGTTCCAGGTGTCTCAGTTTTAATCTCACAGTGTCCCAGGATAACTGTCACAGGGAGTCAGATACAGCATCCAGAAGGAGTCAAAACATCCAAGTGAGCTCTGGGCTCTAGGGCAAAAATTGCCTATTTCTGTCATAGTTGAGATCACATTTCCACATGTCCTAGTTATTGCAACAGATGCTGCCATGCCAAACTGCACATGCTCATCTGACAGCTTCCAACTACAAATACCCATGACTCTCTAGTTATCTTCCTAGTTATCTGAACCTTTCTGGGACATTGAATATCTCAGGAAGTTATCACCACCTCAGCAGCCCTCTAGCAATAACTGATTGGAGTTAATAAATAAATACTGAGCTCTATAGGCTTTTGGTGGAATAATTTGGACACATCTTCTACACTGCCTCCCATTATCCCCAGGAGGGTAGGGAGTGTTCATCAAACATCCTAGTGATAAATTGCTCAATAGGACACCCTTTATTTGCTTCCTCTTCTTTCCATCTCATAGCTCTTAGGATTGCCCCAAGATATACTTGTTGCACTTAAATCCTTGTATCCCCACATACCCATCCAGAGACAGGTGCCCAAATGATGGGCAAAAAGTAGAAATAAGAAATTAGATTGATCACAAGATCCTAAAAGCACTCCATGGCCAATGACCTTGTTTTCATGGCCCCAATTTGTCAGGACAGATGTCATGAGATATGGTATCCTGCAGGAACTAGGTTTAATTCTATGTATTACCAAAGTCAATTTTTCTGAGCCATCACCCATCCAGGCAACCCGATGGAAAAAGTGTCTGTCCTTTAGGAAAAACCTAAATGACCATGAGCCATGGAAGCCAGTCAGGAGTTGCAAGTGATCAAGATGGCTGGCCAGGAGGACTGCCTGTGTGCCAGGTAAACGTTTTGGCTCTGTGAAGGGCTTCATGTGGGGTAGTGTGGAGTGCATTCCAGAATGAGAACTGCCAAGTTTTCAGAAGGGGGAGTCTGGGGGAGCTCTGAGGTAAGCCCTTTGAAAGTAAGGAGCCAAAGTTCTTCATCCTACATCTGGTCTGCTTCTCAGTCTCAGTAAAACCAGCTAAGGGTAGCTGGACAAGGTAAATATGTAGGAGACCCAGGAGAATAGGAAGTAGGGCATGCATTGAGGTAGATTCAGAGATAAACCTATGGAAACCTTCTGAAAGGACACACATGCACTCTAACAGTAATTGAGGGGTTGGGCCTGGGGTAGAACAAACAGAAACCCATCAGAATAGTGATGTGTTCAACCATCTCCAACATGACAGGTGATAGAGGAAGGCAGAGGATAAGATTCTGTGATTAAGTCTTGAGACATTAGCATGGCTTCAGAAACCCCTTGGATATCTGAGAAGTCTAAAGAAAGTTAATATGGCAAGAAAAAATGAATGAGAGGAAAACTGATAGAAAATGAGGTTCCAAAGTAAGACAAGAACCAGATCATTTAAGGACTTGCAAGCCATGTAAGAAGTTTTGGCCTCATTCTAATTGCAATGGGAAACCACAGCAGAGTTTTAACTGGATGAATGATATACTCAGTTTTGAACTTTAGGAGATCACTTTGGTTGCTAGCAGTAAAATGGGATCATATTTATTGTCCATATTGGAAACTATGCTACATGCTCTCTATGCTCATTTTACATAACCTTTATTCCATGTCTATGGATCAGGTCCTTTTATGATCTCTGTGTCTCAGAGAGGGTGTGTCTAGCCCCAGATCACCTACCAGTGAGTGATGGAGGTGGGATATGAATCCAGATGTAGCCAGTCTCAAAGACTGAGCTCTAAACATTTTTCAGGACCTGAATGTAAAGTCTCTTCTCCCAACTTACCACCCAATGTTTGTTGATGTTCCTGTGGGCCCAATAATTTATATCACAGAATCCATTATCAACTTAATTGCTTTCCAGTGTGATTTTGGGTTTTAATGAATTGTGGCTTTGTTTGGGAGTGTCACTTGCTTAGGGTTGCATGTGTGCCTTCTTCTACTCATGAATCTTTTGTGCCTGTCTATAAATTGTGCTACTTTCTCAGTGTTTTGAAGACAGGTTGGAGAGACAGTAGCTTGGGCCACTGTCACTTGGGACCCTTGAGTTCCTAGAATGTCTTTTAGTAAACTCAAGCTGAGGTTGGGCTTTTGACTGGTACCATAGCAGTAAAACCCTAACAGGGTTTTAAGTGGTTTCTTAAGTGGAAATTTGCCCAGATAAACCTTCCCTTGTACAAACATGGAGGATCTTAAATCTTGGGACATCTATCCCTGCTTCCTACTGACTTACTTTTTCTCCTCCATTACTGATAATCATGTATCAACTCTGTTGTTAAATCTCCAGAAAGAAAGATCCCACGAGTTTTGCATCACAGGACGGTAGTTTTGTTTTGTATTTACAGAAAGTTTCCTGTTACCCAAATGCCCCCCAGAAATAAGCAAACCCAAGTTCCAAACCCCAACTTTTATAAGTCTTTGCACATCTCCCACCATATCCTAGGTGCCCTCATTCGCTGCCTTGTGTATTTAATTACCTCAAATTCTTCACAAGTCTTATTATCTGTAATGACCAGCAAAAATGGAGACAGCTTCCTGGCCCCTCCTGGTGGGTAATTCTTCCTACCATGTTCACCCTTCTCATAAAAAGCTCTACCCTCCTGGTCACAGGTGGTAAACCTGTGACCTGAGCTGAGTCACTCACGGTGTCCTGCCCCTGGGACCCTGCCCCAGCTTGAGAAATGAATGAATAGGTGATTCAAGCCTGGCCAATCAGAGTGCCTCCTCAGATTTGTTCTTCTAATTAAACCAGAAAAAAAAAAAAGAAGCCTTTTTCCTTCTCTACAAAAGGAGGTATTAAGATGTGCATCTGAATGTGCTGGAGGCCACATTACCCACCATGCAGTGCAGCACTGTGACAGAGTGGCCATGGCAGAGGGAAGCAGAGAAATGAAACAGGCAGCTTCCTGATAGTGTCTCCTCCTCTCTGTGGTGACTACCAGTCCTCTAGGTTTGTTCACATGACTTACTACATTTCTCTTCCTTCCTTTTTTTCAGGAATAGGACCTTATTTTTCATTTTATTTTTTGCTGGTGAGATAGAGAGATAGATGCACCATGTCATTCTACATCAGTATCTAAATTGAGGAGAACCTAGGAACTCAGCCACTCTGAGATCTCAGAATTACCTTTTTCTTTGCATGTTTCATTTATGTATTTTTAAATTTAACTTTTTGAAGTTATTTTTTTCATTCTCATTCCCCAACCCCCACCTTTGGCAGCCATCAGCTTGTTCTCTATTTCTATGAGTCTGTTTATGTTTTGTTTATTTATTTATTTTCTTGTTTGTTTTAGATTCCAATATAAGTGAGATTATATAATATTTGTCTTTCCCTGTCTGACTTATGTCACTTAGCATAATACCCTCTAGGTCCATCCATGCTGTCACAAATGGCAAAATGTTATTTTTTATTGCTGAATAATATTCCATTGTATATAAATACAACATCTTCTTTATCTACTATTGATGGATATCCATCAATAGTAGATATCCTAGATGGATATCTAGGTTACTTCTATATTTTGGCTATTACTAGTAATGCTTCAACAGACATAAGAGTATAAATATCTTTTCAAATTAGTGTTTTTGTTTTCTTCTGATAAGTAGCCAGAAGTATAATTGCTGAATCATATGGCAGCACTATTTTTAATTTTTTGAGGACTCTCCATACTGTTTTCTCTTTTCCTCTTTAAATTGCTTTTATTCCTGATGAGAGCCAACCTTTCTTGGAATAACAAAGAAATACCCCAAAAAGAGAGTGGACTGAAACATCTCTATAGATGAGACACCATAACCACAGAAGTGACCATTTGTAGTCCAGCACTAGGGGAAACCAAGGGAGAAGAGCTGAGAGCAGGCACAGTGTGTGATAATGCCCACTGTAAATCTTGGCCAAAAGTTTTTCATACAATAGATTAAGAAGGGGATGAAATATATAATATTTAAAAATATTTAAATCCAGACATGATTTTTTCTTAAGCTCAAGTGTTTGAAGGACTGGATTTACCTGTTAAGGACCACATAGAAAATTCCAGATAAAGTATTTTAAAAAGAGTATACCACATCAAATTTAGAATGTCTCCCAACACTGTAAAATTATTTTCTCCTGCAGAAACTAGCTTCTATTCCAAATACAAACACTTAGATAAACATAGATTTCCATTCTTTTGTTTCCCATTTTTCTCCTCTCATTGCCTGATTTCTCCCTCTTTTCATGGTTTGGGTTATTGGTCACCCACTGGCCCTACCTTTAGCATGGACCATATCTTTGTCCTCAGAAAGGAGGGTTTCATCATGCCAACTCCATAGATCTTTGATTATTGCCTTCCCCACATGGGTTCTCCAGGACTCAGCATATCCTTTCCACCTGCCAAAACACCCCAGTACATACATCTTGCTGAAATCCACTTACCACCTGTCATTCCCCACCCCTACTTCCTCAGGGAGGGTGATTTCTCACTATGAACCACCACTCCCCACTCTCTGCTAACTCCTGTATGGCCTATTTGGGTCCATATTGTAGCTCCTCCTGCTGCAGCTAAGATTCCCCTGACATTATGCATTTTGTCTTCCCAATCCAATCCTCCAAGTCTTTGGAACTGTGTACATTTGTTCCACCTCCTAATCCCAGATTACAATATCCTTCCATTTCTAACCTAGTATCCAGCTTCTTATCTACTTTAATGTTGGATATAATATACTCCTTTATTTATTACTATATTTTTGAGTATATGATTCTCATATACTTTGGCATGTGAACTCCAAGGGTTTATTTTTTCCAGTTCTTTTAAACTTTATATTGAATTTTACCAATAATTTGTAATTTATATTGCATTATGTCTATCAACGCCTATGTTACCACCCCTTTGAGATGTTTTTATAGCTTCTATTCTATATTTATATTTTCTGTGTAAACTCTCTGTATATAACTTTTTCCTCATTTTAAATATTCTAATTTTTCAGCAGTCTCCCATCCTTGACAAATCATCCATTTTCTAAATCTACTTCCTTGGCAAAGGAGGATTCTTACCCTTTGGTGTCCCATCTTAGATAAACATAATTGAAATGTGCTGAGAATTTAAAAATTCACAGAGATTCTTATCTTTTTAAAAATCAAACCATAATTTAATAAATTATAAAATAATTTTATGTTATGTATAATATATTTTATATTATATAATTATATTGTATTTTATATTATTTTCTAAATTATAAAATAATTTATTAAATTATAGAATAATTTATTAATAAATGACTTTATCATTTACAACTTGCTCTTACTCCAATTGTAGATATGTTAACTACCTTTGTAGTACCTTATCCTTTTTATTTAATAAACTATTTAATGTATTCTTTATCAGTGAGACTACCTAACTGACATCCAGAAAGGCAAGAGAATTGCTTGATTTCATTTGTCTACTTTCAAAATCCTCTGCATAGTGATTCTTCCTCTGCTCATTTTAATTTTTCGCATGCATAAAAATTAAAACCTTTCTACATATCAGATGCTGCCTGCTCCTGAGTTTCCTGTTATTGTCCACACTCCTTCCACCCATTGGAGACAGTATTCACTGCCTCTTCTTCCCACTCGCCTCCTCTCAGCCTTGCCATGCAGTGAGCATTCTCTGCGAACCTTCAACTCGCTTTCCAATGACAGCGTCTCATCAAAAGTGAGCTATATTATAAACATCAGAGTTGCTAAGAGATTAGATCTTAATTGTTCTAAGAAAGAAAGAAAGAAAGAAAGAAAGAAAGAAAGAAAGAAAGAAAGAAAGAAAGAAAGAAAGAAATGACATAATAGAGGTGATAGCTAACCCTATGGTAGTAATCATATTGCAATACAGGCAGACCTCAAAGATATTGTGGGTTTGGTTCCAGACCAGCACAATAAAGCAAATATTACAATAAAGCAAGTAACACAAAACTTTTACTTTCCCAGTATGTATGAAAGTTATGTTTATATTATATTGTATTCTAATAAGTGTGCAATAACATTATGTCTAAAAAATGTACATACCTTAACTTTAAAATATTGCTAAAAAATGCTAATCATCTTCAGAGCCTGTTGGAGAATTAGGCCAATACACTGGCTCATGGCAGGGTTGCCACAAACTTTAACTTGTAAAAAACACAGTGTCTGCAAGGTACCATAAAGCAAAATGCAATAAAATAAGGTGTCCCTGTATAAATGTATCAAATCAACACCTTATTACATATTACACTTACACAATGTTATATGTCAGTTATATCTCACTAAGATACAATTTTTAAATCATACACAGGGTGAGTTTTTTACATTTTAAATATATTTTATATTGTTCAAATACAAAGGAAAATAGTTTTTCTTAAGGAAAACAGAAAAAAAAACAAATTGAAAGATGCACAGCAACAGAAAAGTTGTCAAACACAGTGAACGGATAATTGACAAGAGAAATTCAAATGGACAATAAACATATGAAAAACATTCAACATCAGATTTAAAAATGAAAATTGAAATCATGAAATGTCCCTTTTTATCTATCAGATTGTCAAGATTAAATATTTCCCCAATCTCAGAATTTAGGAAACTTTCTAGGAAACCGCATTCTCATTGCTGGAAAAATATGAATTACAACATTCTCTTTAGAAGCTAGTTCAGCAAAATGTAACAAAAGCCTTAAATTATGAGTAGATTCTATGCAGAAAATTTGATTTCTTTGTTAAGGAGAAAACTAGTAACACAAGTAAATTCTCTCTATATGTATAATTACAGCATCATTATTTAGAATAGTCTAAAAAGGAAAGCAAACTAAATGTTCATCAACTAGGGGTTGTCTGCATCATTTTTGGTATGTCCACATGAAGGACTCTGTAGTGCCATTAGAAATCACATACCAAAGGGACACGAGAAAAACATTTACAGTGTGTTGCCAAAGTGAATAAATCAAGTATGAAAATAACATGATTTAATTATAATTGTTGTTAATCATATTTGAGACTTGTACACATACATAGGACAGGATATAGAAAGATGACAAAATGAAAAGTAATTAGTGGTTATTTCTGAGTGGTCACATATGGAGAGGTTTTTATTCTCTTTTGTACTCTTTTATGTTTTCCAAATTATTTATAATAAATAAATGCAACTTTAAAAAATGCAACCTTTAGGATCATTGAAAATATCCTCATATCAACATCAGTATTCATCTGTATTCTTTTTTCTTCTAATTTATCTTATTTACCCCTATAGCTCTGGCTATGGGCAAAAAAACCCTACACCATCTCCTTTTTCTCCATTTTCTTCCATTGTTAATATTCCACTAACCTTGCTTTTTGTTCAGAAAAATATGAATCGGTGATTGAAATATAGTCAGCACTATGCCAGTTACTGGAACCAACAATAACAATAGCAAATAATGACATAGTGTTTTCTGGGTTTCAGGAATTGTTCTAAGGGATTTGTGAGTGTGTGTGTGTGTGTGTGTATTTCTCATACAACTGCTCTAGCTCTATGAAATAGATCTTAATATCATCTCTCTTTTATGGATGAGGAAACTGAGAAGAGAGGTTAAGTAACCTGTCAATATCACACAGCTAGTGTTTGTCCAAGTTTGGGCTCAAGTTCAGTCAGTCTGCCCTGGAAACTGGCCCAAATCACTTTGAGATACCGCTTCCACAGAGATATCCTAGAGGTAAGCAAGGAGTATCGTGTGGCTCTATTACTCTCCATTTCAGTATTTCAACCTCAACTGAGATGTGGGTTAAGTGAGAATTTGGGGGGTAATCTGGGTTCTTAACTGCCATTTATAATATTTTTATGGAAAAAAATCATTGTGCATTCCAAATGACTGACCTACAAATGAAATTTGTGAATAGCCTATTTGCAGGTTGGGGGTCGCTTGTATAGCTCACAGGGAGATTATTGCCAAGGAAAAGACATGTGTTTCCATCCAAAATAAATGTCTGGAAATTATTTGGTCTTTGAATAAACTCAGGTCATCCATCTTTAGCCAGGAGTTTACTCTGAGGAGTCTTCATCAAGTGCTTACAATGTGAATAAAGACTTTTCAGAACACAAACATCAAATCACAGGCGTGGTTCTGGAAGCCTCGCATTTCCACATGGACACACAGACGCTCCTGGAACAGAGTCCTTGGCTGCCTGGCCTTCTTGAAGAGGGGCAGAAAGGCATGAATGCAGAGAATTTCCTGATCCTTTCAGAAGCAGATGGATATTGTGCTCTATATTTCTCTGAAGACAAGATGTCTAGGAGGGAGAAAGGCTGAAAGTCAAGAGAACTTCACATAATTTTTATTGTTTTTAAATGTGTTCTAATATATGCTTGGATTTGCCTGCTGGAAGTAGACCACATAATCAACAGGTTGTAATAATTGCTTGTCACACTATAGCCATCCAATTTCTAATTGCAACAGACAGAATTTGATTTTGCTTCATTTCACTTTCCAAATGGTAATGCTGTCATGGATTGTATAATTGTATTAAGGCAATAAAACAGCAGTGTATTTTGTCCTTAGAAAGATGCATATTGGATTGAACATATTTTCTCCTCCAATGGACAGTGGAGAGGTTTGGGAATAACACCAGCAATCTCCCTAGCTGAGAATAAACCCAGGAAAATCTAAAGACACAGTTCACAATATTACTGTGAAAAAAACACTTCATTTGAAAAGCCAAAAAAAGCAACCAACTCTTCCAAACTACAAGGACACTAGCCATATTGTCACAAAATGGAAATTTTACAAGATTAGCAACAAACAAACTCAAAATCTATACTTATGGAAAAAGCAACCATGATCTCCTGAAATCCCACAGAGAGCACTAGCCATTTTATCACCACAAGAAAAAATTCTGAAATAGAAGATGACCTCTACCTGTAATGGTTAAGAAACTTGTGGACAAAATTTTTGTGTCCCCTCCAAATTCATGTGTTGAAATCCTACTTCCCCCACATGATGGTATTGGGAGGAGGGGCCTTTGGAGGGTGATTAAGTCATGAGGGTGGAGCCCTCATGAGTGAAATTAGTGCCCTTATAAAAGAGACTCCCAGAGCTCTCTTGTCCCTTCTGCCATGTGAGGACCCAGCGAGAAACAGGGCCCTTGCCAAACATTGGATCTGCCAACACCTTGATCTTGAACATCCCAGCCTCCAGAACCATGAGAAATAAATGTTTGTTGTTTAAGACACCCAGTCTGGTATTTTTGTTATAGTAGTCCAATGGACTAAAAGATTCATTCTTTACACACAGCATACATTCAATGAGTGTTCAAAAACAGATTGCTACAATACACAATATTGTAGTGCTGTCACTAACTTACTTTTTATACATAATAGACTTGCAGTCACATCTGGTTCTTAAAAGTTAAGAGGTTCCTGGATAATCTGCGTGTCAAGTTATCTGAACAAATGGTAGTTGGTTCCTTGTGATCTGGTGGCTAAAAAGAATGTCTCTTACTAAAATGAGAAAAATGCCTTTTAGTCATTCATCAGCTCTATTAATAAACACTGTAAATCCCCACAACATGGGTTTAGATCTGTGAAAGACTCTGATGGCATATCCTCATACAACTAGTCTTCACTAATATGCAATTTCGTTGTATTAGTGATTCTTTCTTGTTTCAGTTTTAAGTTCAGTAATACTGACAACAGGTTAGAACTACACTCTCCAATGTGATAGCCACTAGCCACATATGGCTATTGAACCCCCAGATGTGACTAGTCTGAAGTGAAATGTACTGAGAATATAAAATATATACCAGATTTGAAGACTTAGTACCAAAAAAATGCAAAATATCATAATAACTTTTGTATAGCTCATATGTTGAAATGATAATATTTTGGATCATGTGTGCTAAATACACTATGCTTCAAAATTGATTTCATCCATTCTCTGCACTTCTCTGTTCTGCTGTGGGCTCCAGGAGGTCCACTTCTGAGGACCAAGTCCACTGGCTTCCATGCCAGCCCAGTTCTTGTTCAGTTTAACCAATGAGTGGCCCCAACAGGAGATCTGAGGATGACATGTTGGAATATTCTTTCCTCCTCTCCTCTCCCTACTTTAGGGTCATGTTTCTTGGAGAAGCTGGGTGTCTCCATGACTTCAACTCCAACCTGGTGGCTCCTCCAAAGGCTTCCCCTTGCCCTGGACTCTGGCAACACAATGTCCTTCCTTTGTTACTTCAGCCCTAGACAGTAACACTTCCCACTGTTGCTGGTCTCTGGGTCCCTGCACATTTGTTACATCATCCCTTTATTCATGGCTGTTTACTTGAAGCACCTGGGGTGAATTCTGTTTCCTGCTGAGACCTACTATATAATAGCCAATTTTTTCCTGTACACACCAAAAGGAAAAGCCCAAATCCAAGGCCTGTAGACATGTCTTGTGTTATGTTAAGATGAGTGTGATGGCACAGAAATCAGCTCACTCCTCTTCTTAGCTATCCAAGTGTTCCTCAGTGACTCATTCAACTCAATATGTTTAAAACTCAGCCTATAGTAAGCAAGGTACTGTGCTGAGCCCCTGGGTGACAAGAAATTCCCAAGCCCTAGTCTCACCTCAGAAATGTGAGCCAATGAGGAAAGCCTACGGAAGACAAGCATATGCAGCTGAGAGAGTAAGTGCCTACAGAGCTTCCAATGCAGGGTTTGAAAGCTTAGGGGGAGAAAAAAATGTGAGTGTGGTCTCGGTTTCTCTTGCAATTATTTCTCTAAAAAATAGCAAGAAACATAAAAATTTGCTTGAGTATAAAACCTAGGTTAAGGAGTAGTGTATGGTCATAATAACAATCATGGCTAATGCTTACCTAGTAGTTTGTATGTGTCTGACACTCTGCTAAGCACTTTACATAACCATTACAGCTACCACTGCCATGTAGTACTTGTAATATCTCAGATACATGCCAGTATATTAACTCATTTGATCCTCATGACAACCTTAAGAGATAAATATTGTTTAAAAAACAAACTGAGGCATATTAAAATTTTACAAGTTTATTTGAGCAAAATAAGTTCAAATCTGGCCAAACCAGAAGTGGTGAAGACCACTGCACTTACAAGAGCTAGTAGCAAGACCTTGAGAGAGAAGACACAAAAGCAAAGCAAAGCAATTATTTGATTAGCAATGGCTTAAGTATTTGCCTTATTTGAGAAAGTCTCATTAGCCACTTATGATCAGTTGTCTTTATATATTAATTCCTTAACCTCAAGGCACTTATAAGCTTAGGTTTTTGTTTACTTACATGGGCTGCTAAGGTATTAGAGCTGCCTCAGTCTCATGGCTTCCTTATTTTATTAATTTAATGATGGTGTTGGAGCCCCCATTTCACAGATTCAAAAACTGGGATGCATGTTGGTTTCATCAACTTGCCCTAAGTCCCGTAGTCAGTAACAGGTAAAACTGGAAGTCAAGCCAGGCATCTCAGCCCCAGAGAATGCATTCTTAGCCACCATGCCCTAAACTTCCTCATAGTTAATCTCTGAAAATAGTTACATCTCATTTAATCCTCAAAATAAAAATCCTCACTCCATACAGTTCTAAGGAATGAGGTTCAGAATATCTTTTATAACTTGCCCAAGATCACATGACTATTCACCATTATACTATAGTACCTCCCAAATTGTCCTGAATAATGAAGTGGAGCCAAACTCTGGAAAGCTTTCAGTACAAGGATGAATACTTTGGTATATCTGTCATTATTTCCCACTTAACTCCTCTTAGTTTTCCTCCATGGCTCATGTTCTTACCACCCATTCACAATGTTCGAGTCCTTTTCCATATCCAACTCCATATTTGTCTTCTTCTCTCCAATGGTTTACTTTCTTTTCCTTATCTTTTTTCTGCATTAATTTTAACAATACTAGACATTTTCCTACTCCTGTGTGCAGCAGCTTCACAGACCAGTCTTGATTGCCTTAAACTAATCAGCATGTGTTATCAATCTATGTCCAATGATTGGTTCAGAGATAGGAATAGCAGGGTACTGTGGCCAGCTTTCACAGGCTTCTAAAACTTAGTGGGGGCCCCTTCCCTACTCTGGATTCAGTGATATCATTCTGGTAGGTTGAAATCAGCCATGGTAAGAGTATTTATGCCAAGTAAATCAAATGCTACAATCAGGGCTTTTTTTTCCTTTCCTTTCTTTCTATTTTTCATTTTTGAGAAAGAGAAAGAGAACATACATGCCAGTGTTTTAAACACCTACACACTACTGTACAGGCATGACTTTGTTAGGAAGGTTAGACAGCAAACCAAGGCAGGAAGGAGGAGGGAAACATGTCTCACCTGTTCACTCAGCAGTCCTGGTTCAGTAAGATTGCCAGGCATTCCAAACACAAGCAAAACTATGATAGTGCAGGAGCAGGGGAACCCTTGAAAGTCCATGTGTATCATCTCCATTAGCTGGGAAAAGGAAAACCTTGAGACTGTATATTCATCACAAGACCTGGAAGGGGGAAGGGGTGGGATCCACAGTACCCAAGGAAAAAGCCCATAGAACAACTTTGGTTAATTGCCTGCCTTCAGTCATGCATGCAAAATGAACAAATAGAGTCTAGAGCTAGATAAGGATTCGGCTAACAGACCCCCACACATACCTATGTTTGGGTAGTCACGTCTCCCAGGAAAAGCTGGCACCACTTTTACCCATCAATCAATATGTAACTCCCTCACCTCATCCTGCCAACTATATATATCTGTAGAACAAAGGACTCACTCTCTTTGGCCACCTGGCCTCTGGCCACCTGGGTGCTGGCCACCCAGTCTCTGGGTGCTCTGCTCTTGCCACCCTTGCTTTGCTCTACCATTAGAACTTATCATTAATAAACTTCACCTGCATGCTAATAGGCTTGCTGATCTATAATTCTTTACTGCATTGGCAAGAAGAACTGAGTTTCTGCTGTTAACAACTTCCAGACTTTTGGGAAATTATTCCTCTGGAAAAAAAAAATGATATCTCAGACTACTGAAGCTATTTTGGCCACCATGAGAGGGCCAAACCACATGAAAAAATTAAAGTACCAGACCAGGTAAAAAATTAAAATTAGAAATTAAAGAGCCAGTGCCCTGATTGTAGACTTCTGAATTAAACATGTTGGAACTGTACATCTCTTTACTCTTCAGTTAAATGAGCTGGTAGAGTCTGTATTTTAAAACTAGTTGGAATTGGTATAATTTTATCAAAGCTCTTGACTTGATACACACTTTGGACTTATGATACGGCCACCCATATTGCACCACCCCAAGGGGACCATTCACATTGAAGTCATTGTAAAGAGTAATCCTTAGGGTTGACAGGACACAGCCTGAGCAGCTGTGTGTGACATATGCAGTGGGTGTAACTAAGAAACAAGTTTACCTATTCCCTGTCATTCAACAAAAGCCAACGTTTATGCTAGTTCCCCATTAACTCATTTTATTTTGTTGCTCCATTTTCATTAATCTCTTCTTACTCCCTGCCACAAGAAAGACACCCATTGACCTATTCTTATTTCCTCACTTCTTCCAACAGCCAATCTTTCCTTCTCTGTAGCCTTATTTCATGTTTTCTGTGGCCATTGGGAATTCCTAAAAGGAATGAATAGACTCTTTAATGTTGGCTGGCTCCATCGATTAATCAACCTTTTCCCACCCGTCTTGCAAACTGGTTCATTCTGTTATTTGGTTTTCCATTTCCCTCATATTGGCCAAACTGGCCTATTTATCATCCTCCAAATATGTCCAACAAAGATGTGTTTCAACACCTCTGTATGTGATGCTGCTCTAGCCTTGAATTCCTTGTTCCCTTTATCTTTCCCTATTGAAATCTTATGTTTCCAGCAACTCCCAATTCAAATCCCTTCCCTTATGATTGTGTAATGTTATTATAAGAAACAGACTTCTTTAGCCAAAAAGCTAATCTGTTGGATAAAAACTACAGGGCTAACTCAAAACCTAGGGCATCAAAGGCATGCAGGTCTTATGTGAGTCTGGAGTCAGAGGTACCAGAAAATCAGAAATGAAAGTTACTCTGTCCCTCTCTGGAACCCAAGTCTCTACTTGTCTGCTGCTTTCCTCATAGCTACTTTATTATTCTCATTCTCATCATACCAATTCTGTACTCTATATGTCTGATGGCTTATTTGTCTCATCAATTCCATAGTCCAGTGGGAGCTGAGTACATACTCACTGTGTCCTAACTTCTTAATTTCTTGGTAAGAAAAGATGAGAAACCCAGCTGAGCCAATGGGTTGACTCCCCTGAGTCTGAAGTCCACCTCTTGACCAGTCAACCATGGAGCCAGGCTGAACCTACATGAGCACTTGTGAGAAGAGCATATATGGGCATGAAAAACATGCTTGTCATCTCTAATATACTACTCATCCCACACAGAGCGAGCTGAACTCCCACATACCCTATTTATTTTATTTGCCTTATGCCGGAGCAACTTTATTTGTGTCTTACTTTCTAGGGTACAGGGAACATACTTATGTTATTTTATGTTTATCTTATGTAAGAACTGGCATTACAGTTGGGTTTTATAGGAATCAGACTCTGAAATGTAGTTTATGTGCAGGATGTTTATTAAAGAATGTCTTTTATATCAAGACTTGTAGAAAAGAAAGGAAGGAAGCAAGATTGGGCAGAGAGAGCCAGTGGGCTTCCATGAAAAGCAAATGGCAGCCTCAGCCTAGTTTACGGGGAGCTCTAAAGTCAGATTGTCATTTCAGCATTGACCTAGTTCGTCTGGGATAGCCAGGTGTCTGCACCATGCGTCTCTCAGTCCTCAGATGTGAGCCTCCCAGGAAGCAGTATGGATTTGTACAAAGAGGCTCTCTCCAGATGAGGCAGCCCTGGAGGGGCTAACTGCAGAGGGCTGTGTGCTGTCAGCAGGCCCATCAGCATGCCCAGCTCCTGTCCTCTTTTATTGAAAGGAGATCTGGATGGCACACAACACAATAACCACATGTCAACTGCAGTCACCATTGTGCATTACACAATGCATGTGTTTGCCTACATATTAGCTACTTCAAAGCAGAGAGACAGAGAAGGCAGCAGTGAGTGAGAAACAAAGGGGGAGGTAAAGAATGAAAATAATTGTTGAATGAAAGAGTAGATGGATGAATCCATTTTAAACAAATCCTACAGGAAAAATAAAATAAAATTGAAATGAAATGAAATGAAATAATGAAATGAAATGAAATGAAATGAAATGAAATGAAATAAATTAAAATAAAACAAAAAAACCCTGCCCCAGCCACATGGCTCTGTTGGTTGGAGCATTGTCCTGTGCACAAAAATGTTGTAGGTTCAATTTCCAGTCAGGGCATATACCTAGGCTGCAGGTTCTGTGCCCGGTTGGGGCATGTATGGGAGACAAATGATCAATGATGTTTCTCTCTCACATCAATGTTTCTCTCTCTCTCCCCCTTCTTCTTTCTCTAAAATCAATAAAAATACATCCTCAGGTGAGAATTCAAGAAAAATTCCAAGGTTTGAAGTTAATGATATATATAAATTCCACATCTGCCATTTACTATGACTTTCAGCAAGTTATTAAACATCTGTCACTTCCCTTCTCTCCCTTCTGATTATAGCAAATATACTCCATGTATGCCTGTCTCCCATATTTGTGTGACTCAGAGAAGGAATACAAGTGAAGGTCCCTGTCCCACATGTGTGACACCTCACACACACAGTGGGCACCTCAATCCACTCAGTCCTATCTGCACTGTGCCCCAACACTCTTGTTAAGAGCAGCCCCCCCACACACACACCCATGGACCTAAGTGTGTGTACCAGAGGTATGCCCCGTCCTCAGCAGAACAGGCCTAGAAAGAGGCCCTTGCAGGCTCTGAATTGCTCTCCTCTTTGCCCACAATTTCCTCACTTCATGGGGAGGAGGGAGTAGGAAGGAAAAGTAGACCCCTCTGAATTGTTAACTGGCTTAAATTTTTTAGATTCTTATTTGTCAATGGCTTTGCTTGATTCTAGCAGTTTTCCATTGACTTCAGAAAGTACTGAATATTTTGCAAGATTTACAAGTTTGCTTTGCAATATGTTTGTAGTGTATATGACTAGTCTATATCTAATGGTTGTTCCCAATGTGTGGAGGTGATAGGTTCCATTCTCTAGAGTTAAACTGGGAGTGATATTAAAATAGGGATTGATTTTATGCATGGTTAGCAAATTGGTGATGTCCTTGTATTGTGGTGCATTTTGCTTCCCTCTAAGCCATTTGCATTTGGGAATTTGAATAATGTACCTTCAGACAATGAACACCTTTGTATTTTAGATGTTGCCTTTATATGAATGGACTAGCTATTGGAGCAGGATACCCACTCTGATACTACAGAGAGAAAACTGGACTTTCTTGGGTGACTTCTATGCATCTGTCTGTGGTCTGAGCTGGAAGGAAACACAACAAGCCAAAGGGAGGAATTAAAAAAAAAAAAAGAAACAAAACAAAACCCTCTTGTACATCAGGTAAAGAAAAAGCCACTTGTACCATCAACAGTACTAGTGAGTGCTACTGGTTAAGATAAAAGATCTGAGCTGCCAGCTGTTTCTAACGAATATCTTGTATAAAGAAAAGGCTGTCACATCCAACACTTGCTTAGGCTATCAATGGCCTCAGTTACAAGGACATAGAAAAAATATTAGAAAAGTATTGTGGAAAAGTAAAGAAATAGCATTTATATTTTAAGCTTCCATATAGTTCACACCTCCTCTGGTGCCTCCAGCTTCCACACAATGGCCCTGCGAGTGGATAGTGGCTACCTGGAGGGTCCTGGGGGGACATCCCTCCTCTGGATGCAGACACAAAGGAGAAGGGAGCTGCTGGCTTAACATCTGAAAGGGGAAATTCAATGATTCGTTTTTAAATGAACAAATCAAAAATGGAGTTCACAGGACATGGATGGAATAAGCTTTCCTCAACACCCAGCTCCATGTCAAGTCATGACTTCCGGGAGTACAATGAGTCTTGGATCACAATAGGTTAATTCCTCAGTCTGGGGTTAATGTATCATGCCTAAAAATGTAGAACTTAACACCAAGTTTGGTGCAGACTTGGGATTTAGATTCTGCAAAACTTATGTTCTTCTGATTTTTAAAAATCTACTTAGTTCCATGAGGCAGACTCTCTGCTTTCCTGCTATGCCTCTGAGCCAAGAATTGGAGTTTTCCATTTTTATGAACTTAGAAATGTTTTGAGGATCCCAGCTACAAAAGGAATTTCAGTTATGCTTTTCACCTACTAGGGCCAAAGACATATCTCCTTCCTCTCATTCTCATTGGACAATAAAACCTTAGCCCAGCCCACAGCTCTGTGCCCTGGTCTGATAGCTGGAGCTCCTCTTCTTTATTTCTGCCATTGGGGGACTTTTATCACTTTGCCTGTTATTTGTAGATTCACTATGTATTTCTACATGACTAACAAGGGAGGAGAATCCACATCAGCTGACTGCCCTATGGTAGATCCAGGTTCCAAGTACACTTTGTAGCATTTCCCACTTCCTCCTTGTCTTTCCCCCTCTCTTCCCACTTCTCGCTTCCACTTATACTGTTTTCTTCCCTCAGCTCCTGGCTTTCACCTCACAAACTAGGTTGGGTAGAAGCTCTATGAAATTGAGAAAAATACTTGCCACTTTCTGATTCCATGTGGCCAAGCCACGTAGCTCTCAGTGGGCAAAAGATATGATTAACGCAAAAAAAAAAAAAAAAAAAAAAGGATGAGAAATGACAATGCTTTAGGGCAACTTGTTGAATATTGTCAAACATATTTTTGGCTGAGCCCTCAGCTCTAACTCTCGATGACATTTCAGAAGTTAAGAAAGCATCATCTTTGAAGTGATCTTGTGAAAGTGATGAAAAAATTTAAATCTACAAATCAGTGTTGCTTTCTTTTGATTAGAAAAAAATACATTAAACTTAAGGTCACCCCTCACCAGGAGAAAAGTGGAATGCACTAATGTTTAGGTGAAATTTCCCAAATCTTTTAAACTTTCATAGCCAGGTACTTCTTTTAATGTATTCTTAGATTTTCCAGGGTTAGCATTTTGGACACTTCCTCCTGTGTATTAGTTTCCTCTCAGTTATTTCTCCACAGTAACTTCAAGAACTGTTTTCATGAGGCTTGCACTGCATGTGGCTTTGCTTCCCTGGGTCCTGTGCCCAAGGCAGCAGCCTTCCCAGTGCCATCAGTGACCCCTGATCTTCCCTCTGTCTTTTACACTAAATACTCAGATTCCTCCCTGGGGGGGAATTTTTTCACTTTTAATTTTTAAATCTCTCCATCCAGCTATATTACTTTTGACCATCATGCCAAGGTGAGACTGACATATGTGGACAGTTGTTACAGCTGCTGCTGAGCACTGGTTACTTTAGAAATGCAGGGAAAACAAATAGTGTTACCATCAGAGATTACCTAGACATTGAGAAGGGGAGAAAAAGGGACTTAGACATTAAGCAAATATAATGGGGAGCATAAGCCTGCTTATTCAGCCAGGAAGCTACAGCGTCACACTCCGGGGGACCATAGTCTTGTGCTCCACCAAGGTAATTAACACTCCTCCCTCCCCACCTCCAGCACCCAATTGTTGGGGTGCATAGAGGGAGGTGCTGAACCATAGAGGTCTGTCAGTCTAATTACAGAGTGGACCTATCAAAGGCCACAAAAACTTGGGAAGCTGATTGGTCGTTTTGAGAAATCACCTGGTCTGTCCCTAATCCAAGCTCCTGCATATAACCCCAGAGGAACAAAGAAGCTCTCTCTTTTCATGACCTGCACAGTGCACTTGCCTGTTCTCTCCATGGACATGAGGCCCTAGAAGCCACATGGCCCATGGCCAGGCAATTCCACACTCAGTCTCCAGCAGGGGGCATGAGTACTGAGACAAAGCAATGGGCTGCAGGTGGAAACACACACTAAGCTGGTCGGATGCTGGACTGGACTGTGCTTTAATATGGAGCAGAAACTCTGGGTGGTGACCTTTACCCTGGCCCTACTGAAGACAAGGTTGGATATTTTCCATGGCAGATAGAGGGAAATGGGACAGTAGGAAGTCAGGGATCAGCTCCTATCTCCACACCAATAAACTGGGCCACACCACAGTCTCCCGTGCGTGGGTCCTTGGAATGCTCTCCTTGTGATCCCATGGAAGAATCTAATTCCCAAAAACAATAGGAATTTTAAGGAGCTATCGGGGAACCCCCTCCCCTTGAGACTTTTGAAAAATAGTATAGAGTAAATAAGTCACAAGCCCTACCTTCATCGATCAAGCTAGCGTTGTATCTGCATGTTCAAGAAATAGGGTAAGAGAGACAAGAAGCAGAGGAGAAACAAAAGTTGATTGTTTCCAACAGTTCTGAGGCGGAAAGCTCTGTGCTTCTTTTAAACAGATTGATTTATAGCTTGTGATATTAGTGCAAGAGCACCCACAACCCGAAGTGTTTGGTGTCTTGACCTATAAAAATAAGTCTATTAACCCAAATCGATCCCCCACTATGCAGAGGTTCCTGAAATTTAGCAGGCAAAGGGATGATGTGGTCTTACAGCTCAGGAACTAACCATTGTCTTTGGCAACCAGCAAGGTCTTTGCAATAGCAAAATTGTCATTCCAAGTACCACAGTGGGGAAGGAGCTCCCATCTTTTAATGAGAAAATGGAGGATTGTTTTCATTTTTAATTGCTGGGGCTAATCAAGCCCTGGGGCTCTCATGCGGCCCTGGACCCTGGCGGGTGCGTGTTCCCAGACGCTTCTGCAGAGCCTCGCCCCAGCTGTGAGTATGCTGCCTGTCCCAACTTCCTGCTGTAATTAGTATGGACCTCTCTGCTGATTAAGTACTTTATTACAGAAACTAATTATGAAGTCTATAGCTGGTTCACTGTGCCTTAGGAAGGATTTTCCTGTGCTTTGTGAGGGGAATTCTAAGGGTGGGTGTTGTTTCAACCTTTGAAGGGCAAAATAAAAATTGGCACATCACACGGATGGTCAAATGTTAATATGTCCCTGGAAAATGGAAATATTGAAAATTCACACCAGGAAAACCAAGCAAACAAAGCTTCTTTTAAACTGAAATTTGGGCTGGGGATGGGGAGGAAATAAATGCTATCATCTAGCAGCACCCACAAATTGCTATAACAAAAGCTCCCTGTAGGATCCCCATACAAACCCTGTGGTGAGGAATCTATGCTTGGGCTAACACATGAGTCCAGGATGAGATCATGCAGTAAAAGTTTTCAGTAAGAACCACATATTTTCCCCTGCAATACTATTGTCATAATGTTTCCACAGAATTCACTGTGGTATTTGGAGGAAAGACAAAAAGTGAATAAGGAAGAACCTGGAAGGCAGGGAATTTATAATATTCTCTAGTCCATTATTGCATCCCTCCTCTTAAAGCCCTTTTTCTATGGAGAATAAAGAAAAGAAAAAATGTTCTTTATTTATTATGTCTTGTCTTTACATGTATTTCGTACATAGCTAGATACTACAGATACCTATATAGACACTGAGAAACAGACAGACAGACATAAATATCAGTGTATTTTTTTGTTTTGTTTGGCTTAGGTTTTGTGTAGAGTGTGTGTGTGTGTGTGAGAGAGAGAGTGTGTGAGTGTGTTTTAATGGGCACTGAGGTTTTCTACCTCCAATTAAAAAATTACTTATTTTTGTATTTGGGGAACAGGGGTGGGGAGAGTAATAATCAGCCTGTCCTAACATTTCCAGACTTGGAGCAGGAGTACAATGAAGACTCCTACTCCATGCCTCTCTGCTCCTTCCATCTCCACTCCTGAGAGCAACCACTCATTCCCCACCTCTTGGGCCTAGGGATGGGCATACCTACAGTACAATATACCCTTATGAGGAGAACCCAGAAAAAGAGCTGTAGAAGCAAGCTTGAGGCATTTGGGCAGGTCATGAGGTCATAGTGTACATGTAGTATGGCCAGATTTTTTTCCAATCTCATATACTAGAACTTGGTGGGGTAGGGACAAAATAAGAGAGCTGTGTATGGACGTGAACCATTGGCCCTGGGGGCCCTGGGGACCCCTACTACCTGAGAGGGATCTCAGCAAGAGGAGAAACAGAGCAAGCTCTTTATATCTCAAAGCTCAAGGCTGGGTCTTAGGTGCCCATCTCTAAAGGCCACACTGGACCAGACATTTAAACTTATGTGATCACATTTATTATTTATTTAACAAACATATTTTAATTTTCTGCAATATCCCACAAACTATGCTATGTACCAAGTATGTTGTGGGAGCTAATAATATGAGATAAAGTGATACTTTTTAAATACATAGTACTAGAACTTATGTAACCAGATAAAGGAAGTTTCTATTGCTCCAATAGTTATAGAACTATAACTACTCTTTAAGAATTTTGTTTCAGCATCTACACTGTATATATGTATATATAATATATATAAGAATATATAAGGTACGTGTGTGTATATGAATCAGAGATTTGAAGGCGCTACTCCTCTTAACAGATGAAGAAATTGAAGTTCAGCATATGTAAGAGCTGTGATCAAAGCAATTCTGCCACAGTGAAATTGATGCCAAGCTTCCAGGAAGCCCATAGACTGCAGAATTGATCAATGCACAGGAATTTCTTGACTATTTAAATAAATATCATGTCCAATTCTGACATTGTGAGTAAAGCCTGTCATGATGCCACAAACTCTTTTGCAATTTTGTTGTATCCAAGTCAACCAACTATGAAAGAAAATGTTGGCCAAGCTGTGGGTTCTGTCTTTCCAAGTCTGGGAATCCTGTGCTCAAGAAAAGTTTCATGCTTGAGAGGTTGGTGTCTTCAACTGGCTCAAAGCTTGTAAGTACTCTTGCAAACCAGTTAGCCAGGCTGGATGAAAAAGAACTTTTTTAACAAATCAAAATACAGGCTTGTTATATCTTTGCAAGATGAGGATAAAGCACTAATAAATAAATCTGGCCTTTCAGATGACCTGGATATTAGAAATAACCCAGCCTGGCCTCCCCCCACCTTTTCCATCAAAAACTAGAGTGACCTTCGAAGTGCAGAAGATCCTGTCAAAATGTCACCAACACTCCTTCCCGTGGAGGGGAAAGGGCTGATGGTAGAACTAGGGACCTCAACACACAAAGTACAGGCCCACGGGTCCCACCCCATCCTGGCCTAATCCATCATGAGTGTGTACATTAGCTTCAGCCAACACAAACAAAGAGATACTCTTTTGTACAACGGGGGATTTCTCAGCTATGACTGCCAGAACCTCATCTCTCGATATCCAAAACTACCAAATTCCTAATAAAAATGCATATCAAAGTGTAAATTTTCTGTTTTCCTCTCATATAGAACTACTGAATTTTGGCAGGAGCCCCACCAATTTTTTAAATTATTTTTTCCCTTGGTATTGAACTTGTTGAGGTGACACTGGTTAACAAAATTATATGGGTTTCAGGTGCACAATTCCACAACACATCATCTTTGCACTACATTGTGTGCTCACAACCCCAAGGCAAGTCTCCTTCCATCGCTGTCTATCCCCATTATCCCCACTGCAGCCTCTCCTACTGACAGCCACCCAGCAATCGCCACACTGCTGTTCATTCCCTCCACCCTCTACATCCAGCAGCACAACCCCAATCCCCATGACAAGAGTCAACCTGCTCTCTGTTGATGAATCTGTCTTTATTTTGCTTGTTAATTCATTTTGTTCATTAGATTCCACATATGAGTGAAATCACATGGCATTTGTCTCTCTCTGACTGGCTTATTTCACTTAGTATAAAGTTCTCCAGGTCATTCCATACTGTCACAAAAGGTAAGATTTCCTTCTTTTTTTATGGCTGAGTACTACTCCATTGTGTAAATGTACTACAGCTTTCTTATCCACCCAACTGCTGATAAATACTTGGATGGCTTCCAAATCTTGGCTATTGTAAATAACGCTGCAATGATACACAGTGCACTATATGCACAGTGTGCATATAGTCTTTCAAATTAGTGTTTTGGGTTCCTTGGATAAATTCCCAGCAGTGGTATTGCTGGATCAAAGGGCAGTTCCTTTTTTAATTTTTTGAGGAAACTCCACACTGCTTTCAACAGTGGCTACACCAATCTGCATTCCCACCAACAGTGCACTAGGGATCTCTTTTCTCCACATCCTTGCCAATACTTGCTGTTTGTTGATTTGTTAATGATAGCCATACTGGCAAATGTGATTTGATATCACATTGTGGTTTTAATTAGTATTTCTCTGATGATTAGTGACATTGAGCATTTTTTCATATGTCCATTGACCATCTGTATGTCCTTTTTGGAGAAGTGTCTATTCAGGTCCTTTGCCCATTTTTAATTGCATTTTTTGGTGAGTTTTATAAATTTTGGATTTTATCCCCATATCACATGTATCATTGATGAATGTGTTCTCCCGTTCAGTCATTTGTCTTTTCATTTTGTTGATGGTTTTCTTTGCTGTGCAAAAACATTTTAGCTTGATATAGTCCCTATTGTTTATTTTTCTTTTGTTTCTGTTACCAGAACAAAATTGCTACAAAAAAAGTTTGAAATTTAACTGCTTATGTTTTCCTCTAAAATTTTTATGGTTTCAAGTCTAACATTTGAGTCTTTAATACATTTTGAGTTTATTCTTATGTACGGTATAAGAAGGTTATCTAGTATCATTTTTTTTGCAGGGATCTGTCCAATTTTCCCAACACCATTTATTGCATAGACTATTTTTACCCCATGGTAAGTTTTTGCCTCCTTTGTCAAATCTTAATTGACCATAAAGGTGTTTATTTCTGAGCTCTCTATTCTGTTCCATTGATCTATATGTCTGTTTTTATGCCAGTACAATGATACTTGATTACTACAACCTTGTAGTATAGTTTGATATCAGATAGCATAATACTTCCATTTTGTTCTTCTTTCTCAAGATTGCTGTGGCTATTTGAGGTCTTTTCTGGTTCTACATAAATTTTTGGAATATTTGTTCTAGTTCTGCAAAATATACTATTGGTATCTTGATAAGAATTGCTTTGGATATATAGATTGCTTTAGGTAATACGAATATTTTAATAATGTAAATTCTTCCTATGCATGAACACAATACATACTTCCATTTATTTGTATCTTCTTCAATTTCTTTCTTCAGTGTCTTCTAATTTTCCAATTACAGGTCTTTAATCTCCTTGGTTAAATTTATTCCTCAGTATTTTATTATTTTTGAAGCAATTGTGAATGGGATTTTTTCTTAGTTTCTCTTTCTGATAGTTCATTATTGGTGTATAAGAATGCAACTGATTGTTGAATATTTATTTTGTATGCTGCTACTTTACTGAATTTATTTATTACTTCTAGTAGATTTTTTGGTGGAAGATTCAGGGTTCTTTATATACAGTATCATGTCATCAGAAAATAATTATGGTTTTACATTTTCTTTCCAGTTTGGATGCTTTTTATTTCTTCTTATCAGATTGCTGTGGCTAGGACTTCCACTACTACAATAAATAAGGATGGCGGAATTGGACATCCCTGCCTTGTTCCCAATCTTAAAAGAAACGCCTGTAATTTTTGCCCATTGTGTATGATGTTGGCCCTGGGTTTATCATATATGGCCTTTATTACATTGAGCTATGTTCCCTCTATCCCACTTTATTGAACATTTTTATGATAAATGGGTACTGGATTTTATCACATGTTTTTTCTGCATCTATTGTAATGATTATGTGATTTCTATCCTTCATTTTGGTTATTAGGTGTATCATGTTTATTGATTTGCAGGTATTGTACCAACCCAGGAATAAATCCCACTTGATCATGGTGTATGATCTATTTGATATATTGCTGTATTTAGTTTGCTAATATGTTAGTGAGGATTTTAGAATCTATATTAAGCAGGGATATTGGTGTATAATTTGCTTATTTTTTTATAGTGTGTTTGTGGTGGGGCTCCACCCACAGGGTGCCCCTGGCCACCATGGATGAGAATAAGTCTACCAAGACATGATCTGCTCGGGGAGGAAAGGTGGTGGATCTCTCAAAGGAGAAGGGCCAAGAGCCTTTTCCTCAATGGGCTTTATTGGGTTCATTTTGCACAGGAATACAGGCTCATTAATCATTGTCAGGCAGTAAAGATCAAACAATAGATAACATACAAAAAAACTCTCAAAAACTATTTTGAGTCAGGGTCAGATAGCTAAAGAGCAATAAAACTTTGAGGAACAAACTCACTTCTTGCTTGGACCCTTATCATTTAATTGAGAGCATTCTAAACAAAGCAGGTTTCACAGGATTTTACATGTTCTTTCTTAGGCCTGATCACCCTAGGGAACTCACCCTTTCCAGCACAGGGTGGTACCCACCACCAGTATTGTCTCAGGCTTAAGTCAGGCAGGGTAAGCAAGGCAGCCAAGAGATTACAAGGCTTCTCGCAGACAGAATGAGGACTCAGGTTGTGTCAAAGCTGAGGATCCATCACCCCCTTTTGCTAGAGCCCCCCAAGTCCTTCCTTGGGGCCTCCACATGATCATGCCTGTCTTAGGTTGCCCCCCCTTGGGGAATCTTACCCATCATTGGCTAACTGATCAAGCATTGGGGGCCAGGCAGGGTGAAGAAAAAGGAGCAGAAGCGGTGCCCCTGCCAGAGAGATAAGCCTTGTCTCGAAGGTCGCTCACTCAGCCTTAGCCATGGGGAGTTACAGCTCCTAAAACCAGGCAGGGCGGTTCCCAACATATCTTTATCTGGTTTTGGAATTAGGATAATGCTGGTCTTATAAAATGAGTTCAGGAATCATCCCTCCTCTTGAATTTTTTAAAATAGTTTGAGGATAGATATTAGATATTCTTGTAATGTTTGATAAAATTCACCTTGAAGTCATCCAATCCAGAGCTTTTGTTGGGAGAGTGTTTTTGTTTTGGTTTGGTTTTGGTTTTTTATTACTGCCTCAATTTCAGTAGTTGTAAATCTGTTATTCAGTTTTGGAAGATTGTATGTGTCTAGGAATTTATCCATTTCATCCAGATCATCCAATTTGTTGGCATATAGTTATTTGTAATATTTTATTAAAGTCCTTTGTATTTCTTTGGTGTCAGTTGTTATTTCTCCTTTTTCACTTCTAATTTTACTGATTTGGGTCCTCTCTCTTTTTTTCTTGATGAGTCTGGTTAAAGGTTTGTCAGTCTTGTCTGTCTTTAAAAAGAACCAGTTCTTGGTTTCACTGATCTTTTGTGTTGATTTTTAGACTTTATTTTGTTTATTTCTGCTATAATATTTATTATTTTCTTTCTTCTGCTCACTTTGAGCTTTGTTTGTTGGGTTGGGTTTTTTTTGGGGGGGGGTTAGTTCCTTTAAGTGTAAAGTTAAATTAGCTATTTGAGATTTTTCTCATTTATTGAGATAGGCCTGTATTGCTACAAATTTCTCACTTAGGACTGCTTTCTGTGTCACATAGATTTGGGGTTGTGGTATTCTCATTTTCATTTGTTTCAAAATGTATTTTTATTTCTTCTTTGATCTCATTATTAACCAATTCATTATTCAGTAACATGTTACTTTGCCTTAATGTATTTATGTGCTTTTCAGGGTTTTTTTTCTTTTGATTCATTTCTAGTTTCATAACATTATGGTCAGAGAAGGTGCTTGATATGATTTCAATCTTCTTAAATTTATTGAGACTTAGTTAGTGACCTAACATGTGGTCTGTCCTAGAAAATGTTGTACATACACTTGAACAGAATACATATTCTGTTGCTTTTGGGTGAAATGCTCTGGAAATATCAATATAATTAATTCATCTGTTCTACTGAGTCATGTAAGGCTGCCATCTCCTTGTTGATTTTCTGTCTGGAAGATCTATCCGTTGATGTCAATGGGTGTTAGAATCCTCTACTATGACTGTATGGCTTCAATTTCTCCCTTTATGCCCATCAAAATTTGCTTTATGTATTTAGTTGCCCCTATGTTGGATCCATAAATATTTACAAGAGTTATATTCTCTTGTTGTATTGCTCCCTTTTTTATTATGTACTCTTCTTTTTTGTTTCCTATTATAGCCTTTGTTTTAAAGTCTATTTTGTCAGAGATAAGTATTGCTACCCCAGCTTTTTTCTTTTTTTCACTTGCATGAAGTATATTTTTCCATCCATTTACTTTTAGTCTGCGTGTATCTTTCATTCTGAAGTGAGTCTCTTACAGACAGAATATATACAGATCTAGTTTTCTTGTCCATTCAGCTACCCTATGTCTTTTGATTATTTAAGCCATTTACATTTAAAATGATTATTGATAGATATGTTTTGCCATTTTATTCTTTTAACTGTTTCTGCGTTCCTCCTCCTCCTTCTCCTTCCTCTTTTTCTTCTTCTCCTTCTTCTTTTTCTCCTTCTCCTCCTCTTCCCCCTCCTCCAAGAAGTCCCTTTAACATTTCTTGTAATTCTGATTTGGTGATAACAAAGTTCTTTAGCTTTTTCTTGTCTGGGAAACTCTTTATTTCTCATTCAATGTTAAATGATAGTCTTGCTGGGTAAAGTAGCCTTGGTAAATAGGTCCTTGCTTTTCATTGCTTTGAATATTTCATGAAATCAACTGACAGTTTTATAGGATCTCTCTTGTAGATGACTACAAGAGCTGCCTTTCTCTTGCTGCTTTTAAGATTCCCTCTTTTTCCTCAACCTTTGCCCTTTTAATTATGATGTGTCTTGGTGTGGTCCTTTTTGGGTTGATCTTGTTTGGGACTTTCTGAATTTTCTGGACTTGTGAGTCTTTTTTCTTCAAGTTGGAGAAGTTTTCAGTTGTTATTTCTTCAAATAGGTTCTCCATCTCTTGCTCTCTTTTCTTCTTCTGGTACCACTATGACAGGAATGTTGTTATGCTTCACATTCTCCCAAAGGTTCTTTAAACTCTCCTATTTAAAAAAAAAATATTTCTTTTTGCTGCTCTGATTGGGTGTTTTTTCTACCTTGTCTTCCAAATCACTGATTTGCCCATCTGCTTCATCCAACCTATTGCTTATTTCTTCCGGTGTATTCTTCATTTCAGATAATGTATTCCTTGCTTTTGACTACTTCTTTTTTATGGTTTCTATGTCCTTTTCACACTGTTGAGCATCCTTATAACTATTATTTTGAACTCCATATCTGATTATTGCTTGCCTCTATTTTGTTTAGTTCTCCCTCTCTCTCTCTATATATATATAGATAGATAGATAGATAGATAGATAGATAGATAGATAGATATCCTGTTCTTTCATTTGTGGCCCATTTCTTTGCCTCCCCATTTTGGCTTCCTCTTTGTGTTTGATTCTATGTATTAGATAGATCTTCTATGACTTCCACTCCTAATGGCATAGCCTTATGTGTTTTGGTGTCCTGTGGGGTCCATGGTGCAGTCTCCTTGATCACCTGAGCTGGGTGCTCCAGGAATGTTCCTGTGGGTTATGTGAACCCTCTTGTTGTATTTGAGTCTTGATTGTTATTGGCCCATTAGTGCATGGGATCAACCCACAGGCTGGCTGGCTGTGAAGTTCAATTCTGACCATTGCATGTGAGTTGCTATGCAGGTGCTGACCACACTAAGCAGATTTTACCTCAGCAGGTTTTGATACTAGCAAGATCCCCCTTCAGATGTGCCACTTGTGGAGCTTATTAGATCTTTATCTGATGTTTTCCGAATCTGATCACTAAGTTTGTTGGTTCTGGGCCTCTTGGGATCAATCTGGTGCAGGCCAATGGAAGATACTGCTCATGACTGGCCCTCAGCAACCTGTTTGGAGCTTCAAGTCATCCTCAGTTTGTGTCTGTCTCTGTTTGGCCTGAATTAATGCAGGAAATACCAAGACATGCACCAAGGCCAACTTTTAAAGCATTGGGCCAGAGGGCAGGTCAGCAAAAGTCCTAGGCAGATTGAGATCAGCTTCCATCTTCCTCTGACTGCTGACTGCCTGTTAAGCTCAGTCACTGAAAGAACCCCTGGCTGTACTTGAACTGCATGAGATAGGATCTCAATGATTCACCTAGTGGTGGTTAGTGGTGTTCACCAGATCGACACAGGTTCAAACTTGGTGCCAGTGCTCAGTCTGAGGACACTCAGCAGATGTCTCAGGGTATACCAACTCTAGCTGCAACCTGGTGGGTGTTTGCACACTTTTGTGTTTGGGGCAGAGTCTAAAGGAGTTGTCAGCATGTGGCCATCAGTGTTTATCAGACCCAAACAGACCAAGATTTGGCAATGTGAGTGGAGGGCTCTTCTCCAGTTTAGTGTGCAAGGAAAAAATGGCCCTTGTTCTAGAGCCACACAGCTCAGTCCATGCCAAATTCTGATGGGAGGAGAGGGGAGATCAGTGGGTTGGGGCTTCCAGGAATCAGGAGAACAGGGCTAGTGGATTTCACATGAGAAGGAACTACCCATCAGGCTTTAGGGAATGTGAGGGATGTGGCCCCCACCTAGAACCACACCACTAACTGTCCCAGTTTTTGCCCTGACCTCAGTAGAGTAGAGTCACTAGGAGTCAGGTGCGTGGAGCCTCTGGGGCAGGAGCCAGAGTACAGAGAGTGGGTCTCCCAGAAGCCATGAGGGTGGCTCTAGTGCATTTCTCATGAGGAGGAAGCACCAGTCAGTTTCACAGAAAAGTGGGGGCAATTGTCCCTGCCCCAAAGCCACAGGACTCAGTCACTGACACCTCCTGAGTCTGCCCAGATTTCTACACCCTGGCCAAGGTGGCTGACTCCTCAGCAGGGCACTAGTTCTGCAGGTTTGGGGGACAAGGAGTCCAGAGGTTAGGGTTATTGCCTTCCCCCAGGCTGTTGCTACATGGAGAGAATGTTAAGGGTGTTTGGGATATGTCCCAAGAAAGATGGCATCTGCACTGCAGGAGAATGACTCAGCCCAGGGGTCCTGGTGGCTGCCCCTTTGGCACTCTTTGTAGAGCCACAAGCCCCAGACTCTTCTCATGCAATTCTAGTCCACTCTGCTCTCTCCCTTCCAGAGCCCAGGGGAGTGACTACAAACCGCATTTTGTGCATTGGTCTTTTAAGTGGGTGCCTGTATCTCCCACAGACTCCCTTCTCCTTAGTGGGCCAAAACTCTACTGTTTTTCATAGCCAGATATCATGTTGGCACCTCTTTCCTGCCCTGGTGCTCTGGGCTTGGCAACCCAGCTTGGGGTTGAGACCCCACATTTCTCAGGGGAAACTCCCAGTCCCTGAGATATCCCTCTGGAACTTCAGCTGCCGTCCATGAAAGCGGGGCCAGCCATTTTCATCTGCCCATCCTTCCTTCCAGTCTCAATGTGGCTTCTTCTGTAAATCCTTGGTTATAAGACTTCTCTTCAGCTAATCTTCAGTTGGTTATTTAGAATGAATATTCTACAATTTAGCTGTAATTCCATTTGGGTCCTGGGAGGAGGTGAATGTAACTTCTACCTGCTTTGCCACCATCTTGGATGAGGAGCAGACAGCTCAGCCTAGATCGCAGCCTCAGGCCAGAAATGGCCAGGGAGTCCAGATTGTGGCACTCCTCAGATCTGCCCACCCCTTCCATTCCAACATTAATAGTGTTATCATTCTCATTGTTTAAACAAGGAAAAAAACTCCCTGTTAAAAAAAATAGTCTAAAAGAGAAAAATTTCAAGATTTAGAAAATATACTGCTATCAGAGTAAAGCACCTATTGAAAAATTAGAGAAAATGCCTGTTTATTAATATAACTGCTACAAGAAATGCCTTTTTAGAGAACTGGTAATTCATGTACTTAATAACTTTCAAGTGGGCATTGCATGTATTAATCTCCATTAAACAGTTCTGAGGAGAAAATAATTTCTGACCAAGAGAGATAGGCATTAAAAAAACATGGTTGCCAAATTAAAAATTACAAAGATTGAATTTTGTAGAAAAATGAATTAAGTGGATGAAAAATCCTATTCATCTGACACTGGAAAAGACTAAAGAGATAAAAGTGATGAGGAAGAAGGTGAGAAAGTTGGGAGAGATAGGTCCATGAGATTCTACTGGAAACATCAGGAGAGACTGAAAAAATTGACAGAAATACAATGTAGCTGCTTAGATGTAAACGCTAAGTTTTACATCACTTCCCACAATTTCTGATGCCATATTTCCTCATAGTTTAAGTCTTTGTTTTATTACCTGGATATGTTCAAAGTATTCCAATTTCAGCAGAAACTTTGTAACATGAATTCATCTCTGGCCCACTGCTATATGTCAGGAACCATACTAGGAGTTGGAAGCTATAGCTAAGACTCCGCCATTCCTCTGCATTCATTTCAAGATGTGACTTAAAACCCTTGGTTTTAATTCTCCCCTCTCCTCCATCCTGAATGCCCACTGATATTTTCTGAAAAGGTATAAAAATAAGAAAACATGTATGTGATTGAGGGTGTGTTGGAATAAGGTGTATTCCATTAAGAGATCAAGAAATGTGCAGAACTTCTTTAAGTTACAGGTAAAAATGGAATCACTCAGATAGGTACCTAAATGTCACTACATGGCAGAAAGTGCCATCCTGGAGAGTGAGTAGGGAGCAGCAGCCCCCACCACACCGCTGCACCAAATGAACAAGCAAATGGAGGAGGAACTACAGTAGCTGAGAGTGAATAGCTCAAACAAAATGAATTGTTCTGAGGAGTCAAGGCCAATTTCTCTACATACTTTACCCTCTCAAAGAAACAGAAGTACTCTGAACATTAAAAAAGAAAACTACCGTAAACCAAAAAAAGACTACAGATTACTAAACTTAAAAGCAATAGCAATGATCATTAACACATTAGATACAAGGGAAACCCTAAACTGATTATGGTGGCACACTTACTGTATTTCACACTAGGATTAAATCATTTTTTAACCAGCTGCCATGAATGACAAAATTATTTTCATTAATAATCATGAAATGAAATAAATAATGATAATAATCAGAAAACAAATGATGACAATAAACTTGTTTTTAATGAATATCATATCATCTCAGCAAAAATAAATTTAAAACAACTACTATTGAAAAAATAGATCATACATTTTGAATTGCATCAATGACCTCATCTTACAAAGGGGGATAAAAACACAGGATGATTAACAAGTACTATTATTTCTGTATATGGATCCTGGAATTAAATAAATGGATGGTGGGCAGTGGGAGCCAGGGCTTACTCTGGAGTGGAAGGTTACTGAGAAGCAAGGGGAGTCACCTAGAATAATGCATTAGAGTTAAAAACTTCCATATGAACTCACATTTAGTTGTATTTAGATACAGACAGTTACATATAAAAATGTTTATAGAAAAATGCATATACACAGATGATACGCACCTATATTTTCTTACTCCCAGTAATTAGGAGTGCACCTCACATTAAAATCTTGGTTTCTAATACTATTATACAATGAAAAGAACCATGACTACTTGGGGAAATGGCTGGTTCTAGGACTAAGGCATGAAGAATCAAAATGAGCCAATAGCATCTTACAGGACAAAAATATAACGAAGTTCTCAAAAATTAAAAAAAACACATGATGGTCCATATATCAAAGGGACACAGGAGCCAACTGAAAAATATTCCCAATGGCTAAAGGTGGAAGAATTTGAACAAAGAAATGAAGTACTATTAGACTGTGACCCAAAGTATAACATAAATGTTCATGAGTCCACACTGATAAAAATAAATAATTGAATAAATACATAATTTGGAAAAAAACAGACAAATCTCCGGTACATAGAATTCTAAATAATTTTAGTACATACTCTATTTTCAAGGAGGTAGTATCTAACTCCACAACTCAAGTGGGCAACTCCTTTAGTTTAGACTGTGCATAGTGATTTTCCTCCAAAAAGTACATTATGGAAACAGAGAAAAAACAACTACATTTGCAGTAGAGAAGCCTGACAGATGTGACTTCCACCAGGGACTCAGCACAACTCTGATAAATTAGGTTGACAGGATGTACTCTGGATATGATGTGAGGAAAACAGCAACTTACCTCTGTGGTCTTCTCCCCAAAAACACATAACCCCATGTGAGTCATGAAAAAACATCAAACAAATCTCTATTGAAGAACATTTTACAAAATACCTGGTCAGTATTCCTGAAAATGATTAAGACCATCAAAAACAAGAAAAGTCTGAGAAACTGTCACACAGCCAAGAGGAGCCCAAGGAGATATGGCGAGTAAATGTCATGTGGTAACTTGGATGGGATCCTGAAACAGAAAAAGGGCATTAGATAAAAGCTAAGAAAATCCAAATAAACTCTTTACTTCAGTTAACAATGATGTACCAATATCATTATTATAATAAATACATCATACTAACAAAAGATGTTAATAATAGAGCAAACTGGATATAAAGTATATAGGAAATCTATACTATCTTCAGTTTTTTGGGAAACCTAAAATTGTTCTGAAATAAAATGTTTATTAAACCACATGATGGAATGTTTTATAAAAGAGTACATTCAACAAAGAATGGTTGAAAATGGTTTGCACATAGAATAATGGAATGTAACTAACGTTCTGTTTCAATCACTATGCTGTTAATGATTATTTCTAATATACAATATACTGTTTAAATGTAGAGGTAAGGAGTATAACAAGGTTTGGAGAGTACAAAGCAAACTGAAACAATTTTGAGCTGTTACTAACTTGCTCTCAAAACCAATGCTTATAATTGAGACCCCATGTTTCAGGCCAATTGCACAACTGGCGTTGAAGTCCATCTGGAGTACAATAGAGTGTTCCTTATACAAGGTAAGTAATATGAATGTGCCAGAGTGATGCTATTAGAACTCAATATCCACAGCAATTATTTGGAATTTAAAGCAACAAAAATCTTTTGGACAAGGAGTATCTTGTAATTGACATGATTTGGAATAATCAATGGATAGTGACATTACAAAGCAGACCTAGTCTGAGTCAGTTCTGTTATTGTTTGGAAATTTTCTACAAAGAACGTGCCCCTTTCATTTGCCCGAGCCTGGAGTAAAATTCTCTTACCAACAAGTCCATGGTACACCACTGGGTTTAGAACATTGGCTCAAAAACTTCTCTCAAAGAAAGAGAACAAAAAGCTAAACATTGTTAGAAGAAAAGATGATGAAAGAAAGGAGACATAGATTCAGGAGACTCTGTGTGCACACATGTACACAAAGAAATTCCAAAAATAGAAAAAATTAATGAATAGGAAAAAGCCCTAAGCTGAAGAGAAACTCAAATCTTTATGTTGAATATGTCCATAGAAAACCAAGCCAAATCAGACAAAAGACACACGTTTATTTTAGGTGTTGTTTACTTCAGTTTTCAAATTTAAAGACTAACAATCCTATAAGCATGAAACATCAAACCCATCAAAAAATAGTTACCAAAAAAATTAAGGTGGCATCCAGATTTGCCCTCTAAAACACTAAATGTCAGAGAACTTAGCCATCTACAACATTTTAAAGAAAAATAATGAATTCCAAATCTAGCTCAACTCTCATTTATAAATAATATAACAAATTTTTATAATGAAAAGCATCCAACAACATACTGCTGAAACAGTATGTAAAAATAACAAATTTATTTAAGAATATTAAATTTATACATAAAAATAATGCACAATGACAAATGGAATTTATTTTAGGAATGCTATGATGTCTCAGAATTAAAAAAAATATATGAGCAGAAAACTATTTGAAGGAATAATGGGAGAAAATATCCCAAGTTTTATGCAAAACAAAACAAAAAACCTTACAGATTCAAGAAGCTAAATTCACAAAAGGATAAATTTATAGAAAACACAATAGGCACATCATTTACAAAGCTATGGAAACAAAGACAAGCTCTTGAAAGCAGTCAGATAAAGACACATGGCATACAGAGAAACAATATGATGACCACATATTTCTCATCAGAAGACTAAACAAAGTCCTTTTTGAACCGCTGAAAGAAAAAAAAATCAATCTCAAATTCTATATGCAAAAAAGAAATATTTTTCCAGAGGGAAGGTGAAATAAAGTCAGGCTGAGGTATACAAAAGCTGAGGCTTCATTGACAATAAACTAGTGCAAGAAAGGCAAAAGAATATTCTTTAGGTTGAAAGGAAAGGATACTAGATGGAAACTCAGATTAACAAGGAAAGAAGACACCATAAAAGGTAAATAAGTAGGTAAATATGTTAAGACTGCAGTTTTTGTTCTTATTATAATTTCCTTACCAGACATGAACTAATTAAAGAAATAATAATAACATTTTAAAGCAGCATTTTTAACATTTGCAGATGCAAAAATGTGACCGAAAAGCACAAAGGTGATGAGTAATTGAATAAAATTATACTGTATTAAGGCATTATGTTTGTGAAGTGGAAAATATAAAGCAGGAAATGTGAATTTTAACATGAGAAGTGCAAAGTGGAAAAGGAGACTGCAAAGTTTCAGGTGTGGTGTGAAAAATAGAAAGTTATGAAGGATCATCATGAAATGTGAGGCAGTACCCCACTGAGCATAAACAGACTCTGATATGTTGATGACACCAATTTTTAATTCTTAAAAAACACTAATTTTTGAAAAGAATACATGTATATCAGAAGCCAATGAAAAATTAAAATAAAAGAGTAAAAAAATTAAAATAACCCAAAAGCAGTCAAGAAAAATAAAAGAATACCAAAATATAAAAGGATAAATGGGGAGAAAAGCAAAATAGCAGACTTACAACTAACTACATCAATATTACTGTGATAAGTTAAAGATACAGATTATCAACCCTATAGCTAACATCAAAAAAATACATGTTGCTGATAATGTAACAGTAAAAAACAGTGAATCCAAAAGAAGGTAGAGGGTAATGAGAAAGGAAACAAAGAAGAGATATAAGGACAGAAAACAAAGAGTAAAAAGATAGATTTAAACCCAAATGTATCATTAAATGTTTATTTAACTAAACATTTAATATTTAATATAAAATGTTAACAAATATTTAATTAAAATATCAAACTGAACAAAAAAGGAAGAAAGAAAAAAGTAAGACCTAACTATAGGCTGTCTAGAAGAAACTCACTTTAAATACACTTTAAGTACAGGGTCCAGCAGAAGTAATGCCTGCTTGAGTGTGGTTGTTATGGTAATAATATGGGTATAATAATTTATAGTTTTAATTTGAACATTTCACCTAAAACATCATATAGTGTGCTTGAGTGTGATATTGTTATGTTACAGAATTACATGCCTATAATTTTGTAATAAAAGATTTTGTAATAAAGAAGGGGCATTATTTGTGCAAGACTCTGCATAATGGCACAGATGAGTAGAAAGCTAGACCAGTTATACCAGTATCAGATAAAGTAGACTTCGGAACAAAGATCATTACCAGGAGTAAAAAGAAGTACTTCATAATAATGAGTTGACCAATTCATCAAGGAGACGTAACAATCCTAAGTTAGTATGCATCAATAACAAGGCTTCAAAATTCATAAAGAATAAGAATTCATAAGAACTGAAAAGAGAAATAAATCCATAATTTCTGTGGGAGAATCATCAGTTTTCATTCAGTAACTAAGAACTAGTAGACTGAAAATTGGTAAGGATACAGAAGACTTAATCAACCAACCAAACATAACTAGTATTTATTTATAGAACACTCCACCCAATAACTTCAGAATGAATACACATTTGTTTCAAAAGCATATAAAATATTCACTAGCTTAGATCATTTGTTGATCCATAAAATAAGTTCCAAGACATTTAAAAGGATTATAACCATACATAGTTTGTTCTCTGAACAGAGCAGAATTAGATATCAATAACTGAAAACATACCTGGAAAATCTGCAAATATTTGGAACTTATATAATAGACATATCAGTAACACAAAGATTAAAGAAAAATTGAAAATAATTAGAAAAATTATTGAACTGAATGATAATTTAACCATACCATGTGAAAATATGTAGGAAGCAAGTAAAATAGAGAGGAATATTTAGGTCTGAAATGTAAATACTAGTAAAATGAAAATCCCTAAAATCAATAACCTAAGCTTCACCTGTAAGGTGAAATGAATATCCTAAGCTTCACCTTTAAGCTACAAAAATAAATTTAACACAAATTTAGTACAGGAAGAAAATAATAAAGTTGAGAACAGATGTCAATAAAATAGAAAAATTTAAAAAGAAAAAATCAGTGAAATCAAACTGGTTGTTTGAAAAGATAATTGAAATTGATAAATTTCTAGCAACATTGTGATGAAGGAACAATGAGATATGACATGAACCTTATGGCAATATTAGAAATTAAAGAGACAATGTCACTACAGACTCCACAAACACTAGAGGGTAATAAAATGTTATGGTAAATTTTATGACAATAAATTCAACAACCTAGATGAAATGGGTAAATTTCTTGAAAGACACAAATTACCAGAAGTTACTCAGTGAACATTTAAAGAATGAAAAAATGCTGAGGATATCTTATATAAAAACTCCTGTGAGACTCATGTGAACTGAGTTTTTATATAAGATATGAGTATGGTAATCAGAGCATGACAAAATTGTGTGCCACTAAAGCAAAAATGAAACACGTCTCTAGAAGGAAAGAAAGACATAGCTCTGTAATGTTAAGAGTGTTTATTCCTGGGTTGCAATATTATGGAGTACTATTATTTATTTTCTGCAATAAATGTTTATTAATATTATAATCAGAAAAAATGTTTTTAAATCCTTATTCCACATGGGAGTGATTTGTAGTTCTTTTCCTTGTAACATTTGCTTAGAAAAATAAAATATCTGCAACTCAATTATTTTGCTATTCCTGTCTCTAGACAGGTCAAATCTGACCTTAAATTGACAATGATCCTGTAAGAATAAACTATCATCCCATTCTGTGCCAGGAGACCATAGCTCTTTAGAATAAAGTATGAGAACATGAAGAAGAAGTGACTTGATGGCCTCTTTGAAAGGGCTGGGGGAGTGTCAGGGGCAGAGGTCCTCCATGGACTGATTGCTGTTGGAACAGGTGTGCAGAGAACAGCTCCACTGCCATGATGGGGGTGAGGACAAGGGATAAAAGATGGTTACATCAGCCTGCAGCCACCTCGTCAATCCAGGCAGGAATTTCCAACAGAGGTTTGTATAAGTCAAGGAAAGAAACTTACCATCACTTACAGATTTTTCTTTTAATGTGGATAATGATCCTTTCCATTTTTGACAATGCAAGGAATCTTTGGACAGTTTCTTTCTGGATGAAATGAAAACAAAAGTAGCAGATGAGTCCAACTGGATCTCACAGTGCAAATGTCACAAGTTCTTCATCGATTTGCTAAATGTGGTTAGTGATGGGCCCTCCAGCAACTAATCAGGATGAGAAATGGGCTCTATTAGTGGAATTGCTAAGCACCCCTTGTCTCTCTGGATGATAGCAGAGTATCTGCGTTTCTCTACAAACATTAAATCATTCTCACTAGAGAGAGGTGGGGGAGAGAATACACACCTACGAAAAAGATCTGAATAGCAATGGCTCTATTTTGGAGATGGCATTGAGAACACCAAAAGTTCCAGTTAGTGGCACATGGAGATTTACTTTTATGAGTTTTAAGCCTAAGGAATTATTTATAGGTCAACTCCTTTAAGTAATAATTCACCATGGACCATAGGGTTGGTTGTGTTTATGTTCTGAAGCCTTCAGAATAAAATCTTCATCTTTTGTTATGGCTATGGTTGCAAAAATGAATGCTAAAAGTTAGTGATGAGTAGGAGTCTATCATACTACACCACAGGCTTGGCAAGTCCAAAATTAATACCAGTTCACCTGTGCTTGAATTCATCTGCCTTAACTTTCCAGCATTGCTACATCACATCCAGTTAAAAATATAATGTAGTATTGGATGAAAGAGAAAAATGTGGTCCCTCCAGTAATTAACTTAGTGCCCCTGATCCTTGCAGCAAAGCAGAGTGATGGAGCACGCCCATCAGTAAATTAGGCTCACAGGCAATCAGTAACTCACAGAGTCCGTCTCACTGAGTGGGTGTTTGACTGTGACTGAGAAATCTCAACTACAAAGACAAATACATTCATCACTTGTCAGTGTTCGGTCTCCAAACCCTTGCTATCTTCAGGCACACGTGTTTATCATAACCTTGTAGATCAGCGTCTCTTCGAGCATGATTGTGATGCTTGGCAACTGAATTTACTCAGTAGTCCTCAGATTGTACAGGTTTTCCAGGTGAAAATAGAATTACTAGGTGCCATTTTGATCTCAGACATTTCACAAACATTTTCCACAAACATAATAATGAGATTCTGATTTCCTCTGAACCCTCCCACGCTGCAATAATCATTAGTCTCCTAAAGGTTGCACAGTGACGGCATTTCCTGGGCAGCTCTTCCCAGCTACCATTCCAGGAGCTCTATTACTTCACTTGCATGTGTATTGATTTTTGTTAAATTGCTCACATCTAGTTCTTATTACAGCATTGCATTATATACTCAATCCACAAAAATGGAAAAAGGTCAACCATTGATCATAAAACCAATGATGAAAATAGTGTAGCCTACAAAAACCACCACTACTCTGCATTTTGAAATTACTTGGGTCGCATAAGAAAATTGTTTTTGACTTTCAAGTCTGGATTCCAAATTCCTTCTCAATAAGAAGCCTTGCTTTCCTTTCCCATAACATGAGCAGCTACATTTACAGTTTGAGTTTTCAAATATGCCTGCCCAGAGCTCAGGCAGTAATCTCTTACCCTTATCATGGCAGATCTCTGCTCACACGTTCAGGTTTTACCCTAAGAATCCTCATCCAATGCAAAAGCTGCAGATTTCCCCCAGGGGACAAAAAAAGCATACACGAGTGGTATAAAGGTTGTTTTATAAATGCAGAGTTAACACTATAATCAAACTATTAACAGCAGTTAACTCAGAGGAGGGGGACTTGGAGACAGACAGTGGTGTGAGAGGAGGGAAAAATCTCCCGTTTAACTCTGTGTACTTTTGTATGGCTGTTATAAAGAACTCATTTAGTAGATCTCTTCTGAGCCCCAGCTGGTGGTAGGCAGATGTTAGACATGGACAAGAAATTCATGGGCCCCTGCTCTCAGGGAGCTTACCTTCTAGTGGGAAAGGCTAATACACACACAAACAAATGATGACATAAATTAGATGAAAACACATTAGTAATGGCACAGGGAGGAAAATAAACAGCCCAGGGGACATGCTTTGGAATCAAGAATGGCTTCTAGGAGGAGATAACATTTAAGTTGATTTTGTTCAATGAGGAGGTGTCATTGCTTCCAGAGAGGAATGACCTAAAGAAAAGGAAGAGCAAATTCAGAGCCTGGAGGGGAAGCCTGCGAGAGAGTGCATGTGTGCTTGAACCTGTGGCAGGCCTTGTCTCAGAGGTCGGGAGAGAAGAGGGGAGAGGGGAGCAGGAGAGGGAGTCGGGGCAGTTCACACACACCTTTCTGGGACACGTAAAAAAATTGAGCTGTATTCAAAAGGAACACGCCTACTTTAAAGAAATGTTTTTGAAGGAAATGAAAAAGAAACACAGCAAACCTCAAAGCCCTCGATGTAACTTCGGATTTGAAGCATTTGTATCAGTGCCTCTTCCTTGGGAGTGGGCTTGAGGAGGGAGGTGCCTGAAAGCCCTAAAAAAAGCCCTCTCCGAAGCAGAAACAGGGCTCCATCAAGAGTACAGACCACAAAACTAGAGACATCTGATCATCTGTTTGTTTTCTGGAACCCAAGGCGAGGCTGTCGTGGGTGATGGCACTGTGGGGCCCTCTAGCACAAGGAGTGGTCCAGCCATCCTGCGTGCCCTATAAGCACCACTGTTCCTAATGCATTGCAGCAGGTGCTTAATCAGTGTTGCCTGAAAGAAACATGAATAGTCATAGTACTTCTGATCATATTTACTGGTATGCACAGGCCCATTATGATGCAGACCTCAATTGGAAGGTGGGTTCTTTCATCTACTTTTGCAAAGAATTTCTGAGCATCTGGGGTTCTATAATGTCCTTGGAGCCACCAACTCTCTGGATTAATTTCCTGTTATCAATTTATTGAGTGAGTTCAGAGCTGAATGGGAAAATCAAATGCCAGTTTCATTCTAGTAAAAGGGTAGAGGGATGGAATGAGACACTGGCCACTGGGGGAAAGTTTGGCACTCCAGCCTGGCATTGTTAGTGTAGGTAAACAGATATTAATAAAGGAAGGAGCAAAGGGAATTAGACATTACTAAGCATAACTAGGGAGCAGAAGCCTGTTTGCTTTCCTAGGAAGCTATAGCTTCCCACACTCTCCAGGAAACCACCAATCCATTCCTTGCAGATCGCTAGGGGGAGGAATAGAATGATAAAGGGGGAGGTAAGCACTTGCACAGTAGAGTCAAGATGATGACCACAGAGATATGCCAGTCTAGCCTGGAAAAAGAGTGGATTGGCTAGAAGGCTGGCCCAGTACATGCCCATGAAAGCTTGGAAGTTGATTGGTTATTTGGGAGAAGCATCTGGCCTTTCCCAAGCTTGAGACAATATAATCACCTTAACAAAGAAGCTTCCCCTCTCTCTCACCAAGTAACACATGCTCACCCCATTCTTTTGTGCATTCTCTCCATAGCAGCCATGTGGGACTAGCAGCTGCCTGCAGCTCCAGTGGCCACACAGACTCTGAACGAATGCAGGCTGAGCCAAGGCACAGCTGAGAAAACAAGCTAAGCTAGCTAGGTGGTGAGAAAGGCTAGACTGGACTAGCCTTGGCATGGCATGAAATGTTTGGACACTAGCCCTATTTCTGGGCCTCATGAAGGCAAGATTGGGCTTTTTCCATGGTGGGATGGACAAAGACATTGGAACCCAGCAGAACTCCTTTGATTTTGCATCTTGCACAACTACATCTTATCACCAGACCACATCCTCCCTTGTGGGTCTCCTGGAATGCTTTCCTTATGACACCACAATAATCCCACTCCCACCAACAACATCATGACTTAATTTACCACTGGGCTCAGAAGGCTGGAGCAAGCTTAGTCATCTCTGCTCTGTGGCACCTCACCCACATAAAGGAAAAAGTGCCCCCAACTCCTGTGGTAGTCCCCACAAATAAACCCTGGATAAGTGGAGGGAAACAGAGAGAAAAAATTTTCTTTTCACACAAGGAAGACTTCTAACCCAGTTGAGACCAGTGGAGCCAGCCAGGAAACACAACTATTCAAAGCAATAGATGCAACTTGAAAATAAAGAAGTCTCCCATTCTCTCCACTGAAGGTGCCTGTAAAATTCAACAGGCAGAGTCAACTCTTCCAAACAAGCAGGAGAGTGACAGACTTTGTTCCAACATCACCACATACTTGCACACATGGTTAGGCTTTATGTCATGGTGTGAGTTTATGTTCTGTATGAATCTATGCACTAAAATACTTGGTGCCTCAGATTCATCATTTGGCAAAAATTGCACATTCTCCTCTCTCTCATTGGGAGAGGTGCAACCTTCAGCTGACAAAAATGATGGGTAGATTCCTAGAACCCACAGAGGATGGCTCACCCCAGGTATACCTGTCAGGTGAGAAGAGAGGTCTTGGCTCACATGAAAACAGAACAGCATGGCATTTCTTATTCCTTATGGAATAAAATCAGGGAAGGGTGCTGCAGGGAGTGCCTTCCTCTGAGCACACCGGCACATCTGCATTCACAAATGTTTATCATGCACACACTGATCCTTGCTCTAGGCAAAAAAAATAGGTCCTCTAGCTTCTAGGCATTCATTTCATACTCAGGACACAAGAAATATATGCAAAGGGATAAAAGACACAGGGTTACTCTGTCAAGGGACATAGGAATGCACAGAGATAAGGGACAGCAATCTGGGCTGGGCTGGTAGAGGAGCACAGTACGTGTGCAGGGGCCCAGAGAAAAAGGGTGGGATGGAGCTGAAGCACAGAGGGACTGCGGAGACATCTCAGGGAAGTGATAGTTCAGTGGAGACAAAAGCATCAAAGAGAGAGGTTGTGACAGTTGAGATGGGAGATTTGGGGTATAGCCAGGCTATGGAGGTCTTTGAATGCCAGAGCCAAACCTTTCAATTTTGGCCTATGCACAAATGGAAATGACTGAAAGTTTGATCAAGGAGTGTGATGTGTGTACAGTCAGGCTTTTGTGTTTGTAAGTAAAAAGTCTGAAGACATCAAGTCCTATTAGGAGACCTTTAAAATAATCCAGCCTGGCCGTGGATAAAGGCCTTCATTAGAAAGGGGTAAACTGGAATTGGGAAAGGAAAAATGTCCAAAACAGATGATGGGAAGGATCACTGGCATTTGCTGACAATTTAGAATACAGAGAGTTCTGACTGACAATGTGGGAAGGAGGCAAGGGACCAAAGGAAACCCCATCATATCAAACCTGGTGACTAAAAGTGGTGACACCATTGGGCAGGAGTCCAGGAAATGCAGAGGGAGAGGAAGACTCTTGAGGCCATGCCTTGCAATAAGAAACACACCAGCTCCCAGATGAAAGACAAGTAAAGAGAGAGGCCTCTCCTATTTGTATTCAGAGGAGACATGGACTTCCTGCAGAGGGAAGCAGAGAGGTCTGTAAAGTCAGAGACCACCTTGGGCTGGAAGGTTACTGCCTATTAAACAACATGCAGAAGGTCCTGCCCCTCTGAGAGCCCCATTTAGTAACAGAGACTATGTAAGGTAATTGCAAAGCATCATGAAAGCAAGTGCCTCATGGTCAAGCTCTCCACTATGATATAAGCTCCATGAGGGCAGAGACCAGGATCTGCTCACCCACATCATCAAAGCATAGAATATCCCGGTACCAGGATGGTGCCCCATAAATCACTGCAAGTGAATTGGACACATAAGATCCAGGGGTAACTGGACAAAAAGAGTGAACAGAGAAGTGGCTTTCTGAAAGGGAGGGATTGACAGATGGATAAAAAGGAAGAATGTGTTCCAGTAAGTACAGTGACTTGGGAAAAGGCACAACGGTGGACTACAATAAGCAGCAAGAAGAGGAAAGGAAGAGTATAGGGAGGTAGTCTGCCCAAGACATAGGCACTTACAATCACCAAAGCCAAGGTCTTATTCATAGAGTGACTCAGGCAACCTATTGTCATTTTAACAAAGTGCATATTTAGCTTAAAGTCCCCTTGAATACAAAGAGTCTAGCTCAGAGAGAAACACTGTGCTTGCTGAGTATAAAATGGTTCACCATCTCATCAGCTGTGTGGTGATCATTCTGTGAGTGTCCAGCTTGTTTTCTCATCTTAATACACCTTGATCAAGAGAAAGACTCTTGATATTCCAGGGCATCACATCCAGGAACATGTCTTTACCTGTTTTCCTTATTAGACGCCTGTGCAAAGAGAACATCTATTCAGATGTCCCCTAAGGCTCCTTCTAGCTTTGCCATGTAGCTGAATGGAAAGACCTAACGTGGCCTTTGTCTTCTGTTCAGGCCAGCTCCTAGGCTCCAGGCAGAGAATGAAACCCAGCATCTGGGGGCCCAGGCAGAGGAGCTCTCACTACTGTTCTTCTTTCAGGGTTGTGCTTGGAAAAAAAAGAGTCTGTGAAAATGATACTGTTGATTCTCACTATTTATTTTTTCTCAAATTTGTTTCCACTTCAGATAAACCATGTCTGTGGGAAGCAACACTTAGAAAAAGAAGCTAAAGAAGGTGGCCTCCCTAAAGAGCGGTTCTCTGATGTAGAGAGAGGCTCAGTGAAAAGGAGGGAGGAGGGTGAATGGTCCCCCTGCCAGGGAGATGGTCTCCCCCTGCACCCATCAGGATGCCAGCCCAGCCCAGATGAAGCTTGCCAGCCACCTCATCCTCAAAGTGCCTAAAGTCACAGCAGAATGTCTTCAAGTCACAGCAGAATGTCTTCAAGTCACAGCAAAAAGTCATAGCAATTGGTTTACTATATCTATTTGGTGGAGTTTCTCACCCCTCACGCATCAGAACTTATCCCATTTCCCATAAAACTATGCAGGTTAGCAGAGGAGTGATTATATCCTCTCCTTTCCCACATTATAGTTTGCCTCTCAATTTCTTATAATACCCCGAGTCTCCAGAGGGAAGAAAACTGTTTACTATCCAAAAACACAGTAAGAAATGGAACACTGTTGTTCTGAAAAATCTATATTATTGATGGTAAAGCATAAGTCATGGATCTATGTGTTTCATTGAAGTTTTGTTAATTAAAACTTTGTCAAGGTTTTGTCAAGATAGAAACTGTAAAAGACCACATACACCATATCTTCTGCCCATCTGGCCAGCCATATCCCACCTCTACCATTTTGGTCCCCTCATCCCTGTCTTGTGAACATGTGATTAAAAGGGCTTTGTAGGTCCAGAACTTGCACTTGGCTCATCCTCTGTTCTGTTCAAGGTGCTCTGAGATGGAGGGTTCAGCTCTGGCTGAGTTGAATTTTGCCCAAGAAGTGATTGACTTTAAGGGAACAGCGGTGTCCAACCTGCAGCCTGCAGGCCACATGCAGCTCAGGATGGCTATGAATGCGGCCCAACACAAATCATAAATTTACTTAAAACATTATTTGATTTTTTGTGTGTGTGATTACAATGTATTTAATGTGTGGCCCAAGACAACTCTTCTTCTTCCAGTGTGGCCCAGAGACACCAAAAGTTTGGACAGCCCTGGTAAAAGATTAAGGTGTGACTATCAGGCCAAGCCAGAAGAGCTTACTGAATTTAACTCCTGCTATGGCCAGCACAAGATGCCCAGCCTGGAGACATGGCTAAGAAATGCATGCAAAGGCTGCACCAGGGTCCAGAGGAAGAGGCATACCACTGGAGCATGGGAACTGGAGGTGCAACATGGTGACCGTAGAGCTCCCCGACTCTAGGCTGAAAAACTGGGAAGGTATCTCCCCTTGACAAGTAGCACAGCACCTTCCAGTTCCTTGTGTGGGTCTGTCAGTGTGAGAGTTGTGAACCAGTACTGTGAGAAAACTGAAAAAAAGAGCACCCCACAGCCTCAGTTGCATACACCCCATTGATTCCAATGTTTAAACATAAGCATCTGTGTGCTGATCCATGGATCGATGTGACAAGCCTTATGAAAATGCACTTGAACGTGTCTTCTCTGAATGTGTTGACCTGCTTCAAAATTGCCATTCAAGTTATACCTACTGATTCTGTGGGGCTGTGTTTCCAGATTTGGATCAACAGTGCCCCTTGAACGGTTAATTGAAACACATTTTGGGTGATGACTGAAGGAGGTCTGCTTTGTCCCATTGAAATATAATGTGACCCACAAATGCAGCTATGGTGGTTTTTAAGTTTTAGTAAAGAATAAAAAGATGAAAGTAAAAAAAATGTGAAAAAAAGAAACAGGTGAAAATCACCTTAATAGTATACTTTACTTAATACAATACAATATACCCCAAATATTAACATTAAAACACATAAACAATACAAAAGTTACTATTAAAATGTTTAACCCAGCATGTATCTCACACTTATAGGGCTTCTCAATGTACACCAACCACAATTCAAGAGCTCAGCAGCCATGTGCAGCCAGTGGCCATCACATCAGTCTACTTCTAATCTGTCATCAATTATCATTGAACTTAAAAACTGACCCCTCTCCCAAACTGTCAATACAACAAAATGACACAGGTGAATAATAATGATATGAGGACATGTCATCAGTTTCCAAAGTGTCCAAATGTTCTGGGATTCAGAGTCTTTATTTACATATCTGATGTATGATTAAAAGACCTTTTTTCTTGTTAAAAAAACACACAACACTTTCTTTTCTGCAAACGGAACAACAGGAATGAACTAGCTGTTATTTGTTAAAGTAGCTCAGGATGGAGATTATCCATGGACATCTCAATTTGAGGAACCAGATTTAACTGCAAGTCGATATGATGTGTAAAAACTAAGTCAGTCACAAGCACTTGTAGCAAAATTATGCGCCTGTTATATTGATCTCTTCCAAACACTTCTTGAATGTATGCAGCAAGTAAAGAATGAGTTTTTCACCATTACTGGTATGGTCACTATTTTCTAATTCAGAACTGGAAAATGACTCCCCAGATGCCCCTTTGGGAAAAGACAGAAGACAAAAAACAAACAAATTCCCTGGAGCCGGGTCACCACAGCCAGAGAGTTAGAAAGGACTGAAATGCATGGCTCCATCCCCGGGCAGCTCATTGTGGGTGTGCAAACAGAGAGCACCCAGTATCTCAATGGGAGGGATACAGGTGCACCACAGGAGACTGTGCAAGGCCACGGGAATGCAGCGCCAAGTGTGACTAGATGATACTAAGCCCAAGATCGAAACACTGGTGATGCAACATTTAGAACTATTGTAACAACTAATTTGTGATGGCAACGAATGGCTAGTTCTGTGCCAAAAACTGTCATTTTAATTGCATGGAAAAAAATGGTTCAATTAGAAAAGTGATTAATGGGGGTGGGGTGGCAAAGAAATAGAGTTAAGCAGCATATTAAGTATTTGCAGGCAAATGACATGGAGTAGTTGGTGACTGGCAGCCGCAGGTCACTGTATTGCTGACCTCTCCAGCAAATGGCTAGTTGAGGGTAACCTCACTTGCCCACATCTCTGGTCTCATGGAAAACTTTCCTTTTTAATCAACCCTCAGTTGATTTTCCTTAATCCTAATGCAAATCCATCTCAAGCCCTAGTCCTACCATTCCTCTTATGGGAGACAGAATTTTTTATGATTATTCTTTTGCCTTTTTATCAGTTACTTCTCATAGGAATATTGAATTTTAAAAGAAAAATGGAATTCAAAAGAGACTGGCAAATGAATGAACTTGAAGTATTGTGGCAGTCTCAATTGGTTTAGACTGGGATGTGCTTCTGAGCAAAAGTACTAACTTGATCAGGGGGTAAAGAGGTTTAAATATGTTGCATATGACAGAGACTACCATGTAGAGGAAATTAAAGAGAAGATCCCAGAGAGAAGGTAGCTGAGAGAAGCTTTGGGATCAATTTCTCTGAAATTTCCTGTGATTTAGATGGGGCTATCCAGGAAGTGGTGATATAAACAGGAATATGATCAATTTACAATAAGATACAATTTAAGGGATGCAGTTGAGGTGGGAGAGGCTGTAGTGCAATAAGACCAATTCGTACCTGACTGAAACAAACAGATACACCAAGACCATGAAAACTGGGTGTGGAAGAAGATCAACATTAACAGCAAATGTGCCGTATAGCTGTATGTTAAGAGTGCTGAACACCTAACACTTTTGTTGCTTTTTGTCTAAATTGCACTGGTAGAAGTGGCAGGGGGGTGCTCCACCCAATGAGCCCCATCCCTCTGTCACAGATGAAAATAAAACTACCAAGACACGATCTGCTTGGGGAGGAGAGATGGTCGATCTCTCAAAGGAGAAGAAGCCCAGAGCCCCATACCTGAAATACACAGGAATTCAGGTATGTCAGGCAGCAAGGATCAAACAATGGATAACATTTCAAAGAAATCTGAGGGCCTAATCTGAGTCAGTGTCTGTCAGGTAAGGGGGTTGCAAAAACTTTGGGAGACAAACTCACTTCCTGCTTGGACCCTTATCATTTAAATGAGAGCACTCTTAGCAAAGCAGGTTTTACAGGACTTTATGAATTCTTTCTTATGCCTGATGCCCCGGGGAACCACTCTGGCCAGCACCGGGCTGCACCGCCCTCTGTCATAGTTTCAGGCTTAAGCAGTTTAGAGCCAGGAAGCAAGGGATCAGGGAGACATCTCCCAGATGGAAATGGGGACTTGGGCTATGTCAGAATAGCCAGGGCGGTGGGTGAGGGTCCATCACCCCCTGTTTGCTGCAGCCCCCCGAGTCCTTCCCTGAGGGCCTTCCAAGTGGTCGTGTCTGGCTTGGGTTGCCCCTCTCTCAAGGAGTCTTATCCGTCATTGACTAACTGACCAAGCACTGGGGCCAGAGATGGATGAAGCAGAAGCGGTGCTCCTGCCAGGGAGATAAGCTTTGTCTCCTTAGTGGCTCAGGTCCTCTTGACAGAACAGTCCCAGATGAAGCAGGTCTCTTGGGCTCTTACACAGCCTAGCCATGGGGTGCAGGTTACAGCTCCTGAAACCAGGCTGAACGGTCCGCAACATAGAAGTAGATGAGACTCCCCACATCCCAGTGCAAAGTTTACATGGAGAACACGCCTCTGCTCTTAGGGAGTGGGATTTGGAGAGCAGACCACTCATTATAGTCACTTGTGGCTAAGCTCTCTCATCTGTGTGAGTCTCATAAAGGTCTCAAAATTCGTGTGTTTCCTAGCTCCTCTGACGTACTGGCACAAGGGTGTCTTCTTCCTGTGAACTTAACACTGGTATTATTAATGCTATTTCTAGTCATTCATTCAACAACTATCTGTTGAGCCCTGACTGGTGTTGCTCAGTGGACTGACTGCCAACCTATGAAGCAAAGGGTTGCCAGTTCGATTCCCAGTCAGGGCACATGCCTGGGTTGCAGGCCAGGTCCCCAGTAGGAGGTGTGCAAAACACAACCACACATTAATGTTTCCCTTTCTTTCTCCCTCCCTTCCCCTCTCTAAAAATAAATAAGTAACGTCCTTTAAAAAACCCAGCTGTGTTGAATGTCTTCTCTGAGCTGTACAAAGCACTTCAGGTAAAGCAAGTAACTACTCCTTCCCTCCTGATTCTCACAGTCTGTGGGAAAGACAGACATTTGTTAATTCATAAAAATGTTAACATGTAGCCATGATAAAAGTTTCCAAAGTAAAAAAAAAAAAACAAAAACAAAAACAAAAAAACTTGGTGCTAGAAGAGAGTCTAAAAGAACTTCATGCCTCAGTCAGAGGTATCAAGCACTCAACTGAGTAGTCTGAATGATGAGTAAGATTAACCAGGCAAAGAACAAAGTAACAAACATTCCAGGGAAAGGAATAGCATGTACAAAGGCAAAGAGGTAAAATGAAGCATGCCAGATGGTGAAGAACTAGAAGAAAAGCAGTATGACTGGAAGAGAAGAGTGAATTCTGGTAATCTAGATGGGACAATGGTAACCTAAAACTAATGTAGCAGCAATAGATTTGAAAAAAAGAGGGGATATTGGAGATAAAATGGAAGGGATTTGATAATAAATTAGGGCATTAGTTAAGGAAAATGAGAAATCAAAATTGACTCTTACGTTTTCAAAATAAGTAACTGATGGGTAACACATGTGCATATGGAAAACCCCTGTGGCTGTGTGTTGGGATACTGTGTGTTGTGTTGAGAGTGGGAGGATTTTCTCTAAGGGGAGGAAATTCAAAGATTTCATTTTGACCATGTTAAATTCAAGTGTTCTGCTACCTCTTAATGAACAAGTCAAGAAGGGTAAGCAAATTTGGACATACAGAAAAGCCTAGGCTTTAGAAAGAAATTCAATTTTGCTGATGTCAAGATGATACTGAAATAGGGAGGAATTGAGATGCTCACCTAAGAGAGTGTTCAGAGAAGAAAGCTCCCATCTAAACCTCAACGAACCCCCAACATGTAGATGTTTGGTAAAGAAGGAGGACCAAGCATAAGGGATTGGGGGAAAAAAGGAACTACTTCATAGAAGAAACAAAATTAAAAGATTTGAGAATCATAGCAGCTAAGCATGAGTCAAAATTTTCCAAGAAAAATGGCAAATACATCTGAGAACGTATATGTAATAAAAACAAAGGGTTATCCACTGGCTCAGAAAGCACAGAGGTCCCTGGGGCCCGAGGCAAGGCAATCTGTTAGGGGCAGAAGCTACAGCATAGGGAGTAGAAGGATAAATGTGGCCAGGATTGGGCTGTGAGAGCACACAGACCCCATGTGTGAGATGAGACCACCCTTCAGGACATGATTGGCTGCTAATGTAAGAGGGAGGATTTGGGTTTGGGGAACACAAAAAATAACTTTCCTCCCATCATTCTAAATTCTTCTGCTTTCACTAACAATCCAATTAACTGAGAGATTAGCAGGAGAAAATGTTCAGAATTTTTTATAGATATACTGCAGGGGTGCCAGAGAAAATGAGTCTCAAGGACAGATTGGGCAGTTGAGGCTTATGTGACATTCTGGAGCTGAGGACAAAGGGGGGGTGTGTTTTGTTACTTCAAAGGGCAGGAAGACAATACACATGGAGATGAAAAAGCAGATGTTTAGTAAATAACTGTTTGCTGGACCATTTTTAGCAATGTGACACCAAGAGGACTTTGAACAATGCTGGATTCCCCCCTGTCCATCACATTATATTAAACTTGAGTCATTCATGATGCTCTCTCCCTTCCTGGAGCAGATCCTCATCAACATTCCTTTTAGGCAGTGAGGTCAAAGTTCTTCAGTCTTTCTTTTCATAAAAAAAAAAAAAAAAAACACTTTTTAAAAATCAATATCCCCAAAACCACACTTTAGGGTGGCAAACTCTGCTTCCATTCAGTCTCAAGGGAAGTTTCCTTGTTTTTTTAAATGAGGTATACTTACTGCTTGTTTTAATCAGTGGGGTGTTAGTAAATGTTTAACAATCAGCTCTCTGGCTGAAAGCCCTGGTTTGTAGCATTGGCCAACTTCTGTGGTGTAAATATTCTCACAGGAGCTGATTTCAAGTTACCCCTGTGATTTCCCTGGATGTGAAGTTGGGAGGAGGTGCTCAGAATTGGTTCTTACAAGCCAGTAACATCTGCTGCAGTGCAGCTTTGCTTTAATGTTTGCATTGTGAGGCACCTCCTCTACTGAAGAGGGAGGGATCTATAATGTAGGATTTAGGGACCAAACGGAAGGAACAGATCATTGCAAAGGACAGAGGGAAGGGGATTCCAAGGGCAAGAAAGCAGCTGGCCTTTAGGGAGTGGAGGAGCATTTCTCCATGGCAACAGGAGATAAAAAGAAAGCAGGTGCAAATGGCCACTCTGAGGGAATTCCCATCTGTCTTTTCTCTTTGTAAAGACGCAAGATCAACAGTTAAGATAGATGGGCTCAGAAATGAAAACTTAGTGGAAAACTCTTGAAATATTTATTGTAAAGAGGAGGAGAGCAAGTTGGATTTCAATATTTACAAGTACCATTTTCCTAACTAGATTCTAAATGCTTGAGGGAAGAGACTATCCAATGCCCCCCTTTGTATTCCCTGGATCTCCTACTACTGGATTCCACATTTGATGAGGATTGAGAAAGTTTTGTTTGCCTTGGCCGCGTCGCTCAGTTGGTCAATGCTTCATCCCATTATGCCAAGGTTGTGGGTTCAACCCTGTGTCAGGACACATACAAGAAGCAACCAATGAATGCATAAATAAGTGGAACAACAAATCAATGTTTCTCTCTCTCTCCAAGATCAATACAAAAGAAAAACTTTATATAAAAAAGAAATATTTGTTCATTGACTGACCCTGGAATTTGGAACTAAGATCTCTGCTGAGATAAAACTGTCATACTCTAAACCAGTAGTCCCTGAAGTTTTTGGCACCAGGGACCGGTTTTTCCACAAAGCGGGGGTGAGAGGGGAAGGGGACAAGAGGTGGAGCTCAGGGCAGGCTTCCTTTGTGGCCAGGTTCCTAACATGCCAAAGGCAGGGGGCTGGGGAGCCCTGTTCTAAACTCACTACTCTAATCATTTACTGTAAGATTGGTTGAACAATAAAATTTCCATGCTAAAATTAAACTTTCAAGTCCATTCTAGTTACAATTTTTTCTTTATTTTTATTATTGACATTATTTTCCCCCTCTTTGCCCCCCTCTTCCAAACCCCAATCCCTTCCCTCTGGCCATCCCCACACTGTTGCCTGTGTCTATGTGTTATGTATACATGTTCTTTGGCTAATCCCTTCACCTTCTTTTATCCAGTCCCTTCCCCACCCCTCCCTTCTGACAGCTGTCAGTCTGTTCCATGTGTCCATGATTCTGTTTCTATTTTGTTTGTCCATTTATTTTGTTTATTAGATTCCACATATAAGTGAGATCATATGCTATTTGTCTTTCTCTGACTGGCTTGTTTCACTTAGCATTACATTCTCCTGGCCCATTCATGCTGTTAAAAAGGGTAAGGTTTTCCTCTTTGTTATAGCTGTGTAGTATTCCATTATGTTGATTGAGGATTTATTAAGAGTTTCCTCAGCAAGGGACTTCCAGCCAAGATGGAGGCGTAGGTGGACACACTGAACCTCCTCAACCAAAATTAAGGACAACAAAGATTTAGAAACAAGAAAACAACCAGAACTAACAGAAAATTGAACTGTAGGGAAGTCCGACAACCATTCAGCCAGACCGATAAGAGGGACGGAGTTGCGGCAGGAAAAAACAGAGGTTGGTGGACCCAGGAGCGCAGGAGCCCCAAGCGTGTAGGCAGCAGCTAGTGGACCCCAGGAGCGGGGTGGCAACGGGCAGACCTAGTGAGGCTGTGCAAGGCGGCTGGCTGACCAGGCAGTCCCACATTCATGCGCAAATAATCCAGGTGAAAGCGGGGAGTGAGACAGACCTGGCAACTCAGGGCCTCAGCACTGGGAAATGAAACCTAAAACACCGATTGAAAACACTTGTGGGGGTTGAGGTGCCAGAAGAGACTCCCAGCCTCACAGGAGAGTTCGTTGGAGAGACCCACAAGGTCCTAGAACCTGCACAAGCCCACACACCCGGGAATCAACACCAGAAGGGCCCAATTTGTTTCTGGAATGCGGCGGAAGGGACTGAAATCCGAGAGAGAGCAGAGCAAACATCATTGTTCCCTCTCTGACCCCGCCCCAACATACAGCATCACAACCCAGCAACTGGGTTGCCTTGCCCTGGGGAACACCTAAGGCTCCGCCCCTCACTACATAACGGCCATGACCAGACACCCCCCCCAAAAAAAAAATGTCTCAAACAGGAGAACAGATCAAAGCCCCAGAGCCAATTCATCTAAGCAACCAAGAGATAGCCAACCTATCAGATGCACAGTTCAAAGAACTGCTGATCAGGATGCTCACAGAATTGGTTGATTTTGCTCACAAATTAGATGAACAAATAGAGGCTACACTAAGTGAAATGAAGGAAAACACACAGGGAACCATTAGTGATGGGAGGAAAACTGATACTCAAAACAATGGAGTGGACCAGAAGGAAGAAAGAAACAACCAAACAGAAAACAAGGAAGAAACAAGAATTCAAAAAAATGAGGAGAGGCTTAGGAACCTCCAGGACATCTTTAAACATCCCAACATCTGAATTATAGGGGTACTGGAAGGGGAAAAAGAAGATCAACAAGTGGAAAGCTTATTTGAACAAATAATAAAGGAGAACTTCCCCAATCTGGCAAAGGAAATAGACTTCCAGGAAGTCCAGGAAGCTCAGAGAGTCCCAAAGAAGTTGGACCCAAGGAGGAACACACCAAGGCACATCGTAATTACACTAGCCAAGATTAAAATGAAGGAGAGAATTCTAGAAGCAGCAAGGGATAAGGGGACAGTCACCTACAAAGGAGTTCCCATCAGACTGTCAGCGGATTTCTCAAGAGACCTTACAGGCAAGAAGGGGCTGGAAAGAGGTATTCCAAGTCATGAAAGGCAAGGACCTACATCCAAGATTGCTCTATCCAGCAAAGCTTTCATTTAGAATGGAAGGGAAGATAAAACACTTCTCAGATAAGGTCAAGTTAAAGGAGTGCATCATCACCAAGCCCTTATTATATGAAATGTTAAAGGGACTTATCTAAGAAAAAGAAGTTAAAAAATAGGACAGTAAAA
>PVKU01003324.1:0-42398 GCA_004027475.1 Anoura caudifer
CTGCCTCTGTTTCATTTAGCATTCTTTCTGGGGCTTCCTCCTTTCCTTTCATTTGGGGATTATTTCTTTGTCTTCCCATTGTTTTTGAGGTTCTTCTTATTAGCCTTAACTTCTTAAATTGATCTGTTCTGGCTCCCTGGGTTTATGGTGTGAACTGTGGTAGAATACCTGTGAGATTCAGTGGAGCTGTCTGCTTCAGTATCCTGGTGTTCACAGATTCCGCTGTCTTATCTGTTGAAATGCCCCCTCCTTGGGATCGTCTCTGGTTTTTTCACAATTCCAGGGCTGGTTTTTTGTTGTTGTTTTGTTCTGTTTTGTTTTTGTCTTACTCATGGGTATTTAAAAAGAGAAAAGAGGAAATAATGGAAAGAGAAGAAAGAAAAAGAAAAAAGAGGAAAGAAGAGAAAAAAGAAAAAAAGAAAAAAGAGGAAGCAAGAAGAGATAAAATTGGAAAGAAAGGAAGAAGGAATACGGCAAGAAAGAAGATATGCAAAGCAAAGGACGTTGAGGGGTAAAAAAAATAATAATAAAAATAAAAAATAATAGAAAAAAATAGAAAAAAATTAAAATTTAAAAAGAGAAAGAAGAAAAAAAAAAGAGAAAAAAGCAACAAGAGAAAAGAAAAAAATAAAATTAAAAAACCCCAGCAACTCTTGCTGTTTTCAATCTTGCTGAGCTGGTGTTTCTGGTCTTGTTGGCTGCAATCGTCTAGGGGTGACAGTATCGCTTTTGTCCCTGTTCAGTGCTCATCTATCTTTGCGCTACTGTCCTCAGGGCTAGCCCTGGGCCTCTCTGCCCAGGGCCTTAGGTATAAGTTCTGAGGATGTGTGTGTCTATCCCAGTTGCACGCAGGTGCCTATGATCTCGCAGCCGCCTGTGGTCACATACAGGAGCCAATCCTTGCGCAATCGTCCCCAATGGATGGCGGGCTCAGGCATGTGGCTGCCCCTCCAGCACTGGGCACCGGAGGCTGGCGAGTTCAGGCAAGCAGCAGATCAGCCACCCTGCAGGCACGCGCCTGCCACAATGGTGCCGAGGCGAGCAGGCTCAGGCGGGCAGTGGATTTATCACATATATGTTTCAAACATTTTCTTTAAGTCTATTTCTATCATTTATTTTTTCCATTTTCTTAATGTCTTAGGATGGGTAGAAGTTTTTAATTTACTTCTCTTTTATGGTGAGTGTTTTTTGTGTCTTCTCTAGGGACTCTGCCTATACTTAGCTTGCAAGACTATTTACCTTTATTTGCTTTTAGGAGCATAATTGTTTTAACTTTTCTGTTTATATCTATGATATCCAGATCTAGTACATAAATATTTAGATATATAACAAAATGAATTTTAGTATATGGAGTAAGGTTCTTTTTTCACTATATATCTATTCATTTGTTCCAGAAACATTTTTCCATTTTTCACTGAATTGCCCTGGTATGTTTGTAAAACGATCAACTGAATTTACATGTTATTCAGAAATATCTATTTCTGAATTTTCTATTCTATTTTATTATTCTATTTGTCAATCCTTTACTAATATGTACTGCCTTGGTCATTGTACCTTTATAGAAAGTCTTGACATAAAATTAGGTGAATCCTCCAAATTTGTACATCTGTTTAAAGTTGTCTGAGAAATTCTAGGTCTTTTGTGTTTCAAAAAAAAATTTAGAATTAACTTGCCAAATTTCTACCCAGATGTGTGCTGGATTTTTAAAATTGTAAGTTAACTTAATTGTAATTATACATTGTAATTGTACATTGAATTTATTGTTAAATTTAAGATGAATTGACATATTTTTCTTAAAAAAAGAATGTTCCCACCCATGAACATTGTATGTTTTTCCACTTATATGACTCTTCAATTTATTTTAGCAATATTTCACAGTTTTCAATTTGGAGGTCTTACAAATTTTTGGTAAATATATTCATGAGTGAGTATCTTATGTTTTTGATACTATTGTAAAGGGAACTGTTTTAAAATTTTTTATTTTATAATTGGTTTCTTCCAGTACTTAAAACTAACCACAAATGGCCCTGGCTGGTGTGGCTCAATGGATTGAGTTTCAGCCTGAGAACTGAAGGGTAACTGGTTTGATGCCCTGTCAGGGTACTTGTCTGGGTTGTTGGCCAGGTCCCCAGTAGGGGGCATGAGAGAGGCAACCACACATTGATGTTTCTCTCCCTCTCTTTCTCCTTCCCTTCCCCTCTGTCTATAAATAAACAAATAAATTTTAAAAAAAAGAACCAACCACAAGTGATTTTTATATATTGAAATTGCTAAATTTACTAAATTCACTAAATTCTAATAGTTAGTTTGTAGATTTCTCACTAATTTTATGTAAACAATCAAGTCATCTGTGAATAATGTTTCTTATTTTTAAATCTACTTTCTGACATTTACATATCTATATAAAAATATACGTGTGTGTGTGTATAGCCACACCAGCTTTCTTATGTGTACCTTTGCATAACATATCATATTTTTAATCTATCATTGTCCTTATATTTAAAGTGTGTTCTCTTGCAGATAGCATATACTTGGGCCTTGCTGTTTTATCCAGTCTGAAAGTATCTGGCTTTTAGTTTATGTTTCATGTAATTACTGATATGAGCAGCTTTAAGTCTATCTTCTTGCTGTCTGTTTCTAACTTGTTACACCAATAAACCTACCCTGACACATCATTATCCCCCAGAGTCCACAGCTGACATTAGGACTCACTCTTGGTGTTATAGATTGTATGAATTTAAACAAATGTATAATGACATGTGTTCACCATTATTGTAAAATACAGAGTATTTTCACTGCTCTGAAAGTCCTCTGTGCTCCTTGTATACATCCTGCCCCTCTCCCCAATGCCTGTCAATCACTGATCTTTGTACTGTCTCCACAGTTTTGCCTTTTCCAGAATATCATAGAGTTGGAATTATACAGTATGAGGCCTTTTGAGATTAGCTTCTTTCACTTAATAATATGCATTTAAATTTCCTCCATGTCTTTTCATGGCTTGACAGCTCATTGCTTTTTAGTGCTGAAGTATATACCATTGTCTGATGTACCTCAGTTTACTTGTCCATTCACCTGTGGAAGGATATCTATGGGGTTGCTTCCAAGTTTTGGCAATCATGAATAAAACTGCTATAAACATCCATGTGCAAGTGTTTGCATAGACACAAGTTTTCAGATCCTTTGGGTAAATCCCAAGAAGCATGATTATTGGGTTGCACAATAAGAGTAAGTTTAATTTTGTAAAAATCTGCCAAACTGTCTTCCAAAGGGGCTGCACCATTTTGCATCCCCACCAGCAATATATGAGGGTTCCTGTTGCTCTACATCTTCACCAGCATTTGGTATTCTGGATTTTGGGCATTCTAAAGGTGTGTAGTGATATCACATTATTGTTTTAATTTGCATTTCCATGATGACATATGATTTGGAGCATCTTTTCATATGCTTATTTGCCATGTGTACATTTTCTGTGGTAAGGTGCTATTAAAGTCATTGGCCCATTTTTTTAAAAAGATTATATTGGTGACTTCTGGACAAGATGGAGGCGTAGGTAGACACATTGTGCCTGCTCGCACAACCAAAATAAGGACAAAAAACATTTAGAAACAAAAAAACAACCAGTACTGACAGAATTGAACTATATGGAATTCTGACAACCAAGGAGTTAAAATAGACATATTCATTCAGACAGATAGGAGGGGTAGAGTTGGGTGGCCAAGCAGAGAGGGGTCGTGGCAAACCATGGTCTCTGGCAGACGGCGGGCATGCAGGCAGCAGCTGGCAGACCCCGGGGGGCACGGGGGGCAGCAGGTGAACCCAGCAAGGTGCAGATTGTGGATGGGTGCAGTACGTAAGGCGGCTGGAGGACTGGGTGGTCCCACATTCACCTGCAGATAAACCAGGAGAAACTGGGGAGAGAGACAGACTGCACAACCCAGGGCTCCAGCATGGGGAAATAAAGCCTCAAAAACAACCCCCACAGATGGTTGAAAACATCTGTGGGGGTTGAGGTGCTGGGAGAGACTCCCAGCCTCACAGGAGAGTTCGTTGGAGAGACCCACAGGGTCCTAAAATGTACACAAACCCACCCATGCGGGAATCAGCACCAGAGGGCCCAATTTGCTTGGGAGAAGTGGCAGAAGGGACTGAAATCCAGCAGAGAGCAGAGCAAGAGCCATTGTTCCTCTCAGACCCCTCCCCCACAAACAGCATCACAACGCAGCCACATGGATTGCCCCATCCTGGTGAATACCTAAGGCTCCACCCCTCACTACATAACAGGTGTGTCAAGACAAAAAAAAATGGTCCAAATGGAAGAACAGATCATAGCTCCAGAAGAAATACAATTAAGCAACAAAGAGATAGCCAACCTATCAGATGCACACTTCAAAACACTGGTCATCAGGATGCTCACAGAACTGGTTGATTTTGGTCACAAATTAGAGGAACAAATGAAGGCTACACTAAGTGAAATAAAGGAAAATGCACAGGGAACCAATAATGATGGGAAGGAAACTGGGACTCAAACCAATGGAGTGGACCAGAAGGAAGAAACAAACAGCCAATCAGAAAAGAATGAAGAAACAAGAATTCAAAAAAATGAGGAGAGGCTTAGGAACCTCCAGGACATCTTTAAACGTTCCAACATCTGAATTATAGGGGTACCAGAAGGGGAAGAGGAAGAGCAACAAGTGGAACAGTTATTTGAACAAATAATAAAGGAGAACTTTCCCCAATCTGGCAAAGGAAATAGACTTCCAGAAAGTCCAGGAAGCTCAGAGAGTCCCTAAGAAGCTGGACCCAAGGAGGAACACATCAAGGCACATCATAAGTACATTAGCCAAGATTAAAATGAAGAAGAGACTTCTAGAAGCAGCAAGGGATAAGGGGACAGTCACCTACAAAGGAGTTCCCATCAGACTGTCAGCTGATTTCTCAAAAGAGAACTTATAAGAAAGAAGGGGCTGGAAAGAAGTATTCCAAGTCATGAGAGTCAAGGACCTACATCCAAGATTGCTCTATCCAGCAAAGCTTTCATTTAGAATGGAAGGGCAGATAAAGTGCTTCTCAGATAAGGTCAAGTTAAAGGAGTTCATCATCACCAAGTCCTTATTATATGAAATGTTAAAGGGACTTATCTAAGAAAAAGAAGATAAAAAACATGTATAGTAAAATGTCAGCAAACTTACAATTATTAACAATCACACCTAAAACAAAAACAAACTAAGCAAATAGCTAGAACAGGAACAGAACCACAGAAATAGAGATCACATAGAGGGTTAGCAACAGGGAAGTGGGAGGAGGAGAGGGAGTGAAGGCACAGAGAATAAGTAGCATAGATGGTAGGTAGAAAATAGATGGGTGGGGGCAAGAATAGTGTGGGAAATGTAGAAGCTAAAGAACTTATAAGTATGACACATAGAAATGAACTAAAGGGGGGAATGTGGCTGGGAGACGTTATGCAGGGTGGAGGGTAGTGAAGGGGGGAAAATGGGACAACTGTAATAGCATAATCAATAAAATATATTAAAATAAATAAATAGGATATAAGGTAAAGCATAGGGAATATAGTTAACAATATTGTAATAACTATGGTGTCAACTGGGCACTTGAATTATCAGAAGAAATCCTTTGCTATGCACCTGAAACTAAGACCAAAAAAAAAAGTCAAATGTAAACTGCACTAAAAATTTTTTTTTTAAAATTGAAAAACTGGAAATAAAAAAGATTTTATTTAATTATTTTTAGAAAGAGGGAGGGAGAAAGAAAAGGAGAGAAACCAATGTGTGGTTGCCTCTCCCATCCCCCTTACTGGGCATCTGGCCTGCAACCCAGGCATGTGACCTGACTGGCAATTGAGCTGGTGACCCTTTGGTTCGAAGGCCCTCACTCAATCCACTGAGCTACACCAGCCAGGGCGATTGGCCCATTTTTAAAATCAGACTTTTAATTTTGTTAATGTTTACTTTTAAGCATTCTTTGTATATTTTATATAACAATCCTTAATCAAATATATCTTTTACTAATATTTTCTCCCAGTCTTTTCATTCTTTTGAGAGCAGAAATATTTTATTTTAATGAAATCTAGTTTCTCAATTCTTTCTTTCATGGATCATGCCATTGGTGTTGCATCTAGAAAGTCATTATCAAAACCAAGGTCATCTGTGCTCTCTCTTAGGGTATCTTCTAAGAGTTTTATAGTTTTGTGTTTACATTTAGGCATGTGATCCATTCTGAGTTAATTTTTGTGAAAGACATAGGCTCTCTGTCTAGATCCACTTTTTGCATGTGGATGTCCAGTTGTTCCAGCATCATTTCTTGAAAAGACTGTCTTTGTTCCATGGTATTGCCTTTGTTCTTTTTTCAAAGGTCAGTTGACCATATTCATGTAGGTTCATTTATGGCATCTCTATTCTGTTACATAGATCTTTTTGTACATTTTTTTTCACCAATTCTACACTGTGTTAATTACTGTAGCTTTATAGGAAGTCTTGAAGTCAGGTAGTGTCAATCCTCCAACTTTGTTTTTCAATATTGTGTTGGCTATTCTGAGCCCTTTGCTTCTCCATACAAACTTTGGAATCAGCTTGTTTACATCCACAAAACAACATGCTGCAATTTTGATTGGGATTGCATTGTCTATAGTTCAAGTTGGAAAGAACTGATGTATTGACAACATCGAATCTTCCTATCCATAAATGTGGAATATTTCTCCATTTATTTAGTTCTTCTTTGATTTCTTTCATTGTGGGGGGGGGGGCTCCACCTGCAGAGCCCCGCCCTTCTGCCATGCATGAGAATAAGTCTACCAAGACATAATCTGCTTGGGGAGGAGAGGTGGCTGATCTGTCAAGGGAGAAGGGCCAAGAACCCCTTCCTCAATGGCTTTTATAGGTCCATTTTACACAGGAATACAGGTAAAGCTTATCAATCATTGTCAGGTGGCAAGGATCAAGTAACAGATAACATGCAAGGAACTCTGAGGGCTTAATCTGAGTAAGGGTCTGTCAGCTAAGGGACTACAAAACTTTGGGAGACAAACTCATCTCCTGCTTGGACCCTTATCATTTAAATGAGAGCATTCTTAGCAAAGCAGGTTTCACAGGACTTTACAAATTCTTTCTTATGCCCGATCACCCAGGGAGCCTGCCCTTTCCAGCACAGGACTGCACCGCCCTCTGTCAATGTTTCAGGCTTAAATGGAGTAGAGCCAGGAAGCCAAGAGATAAGGAAACTTCTCCCAGAGGGATTGAGGACTCAGGCTATGTCAGGATAGCCAGGGGTCGAGGGTCCATCACCCCCTTTTGCTGTAGCCCCCTGAGTCCTTCCTTGAGGGCCTTCCACGTGATCGTGCCTATCTTAGGCGACCCCTTCCTTGAGGGAATCTTACCCATCATTGGCTAACCGATCAAGCATTGGGGGCTAGTTACGGATGAAGCAGAAGTGGTGATCCTGCCAGGGAGATAAGCTTTGTCTCCTTAGTGGTTTACAGTCCGAAGGTCGCTCACTCAGCCTTAGTCATGGGGGGTTACAACTCCTGAAGCCAGGCAGGGCAGTTCCCAATATTTCATCAGAGTTTTATAGTTTGCCTCATATAGATCCGGTACATATTTTCTTAGATTTATATCCAAGCACTTTACTTTTAGGGTGCTAATTAAATGCTATTGTGTTTTAATTTCAATTTTCACTTGTTCATTGCTGCTATATAGCCAAGCAATTGACTTCTGTAAATTAACTTTGTATCATGTAACCCTGCTATAATTGCTTATTAGTATGAAGAGGGTTTTTTTTGTCTGTTTTTTCAGATTTTCTACATAGAGTCAGTCATGATGTCTGCAAACAGAAAAGTTCATTTCTTCCTTCCCAATCTGTATACCTTTTATTTCCTTTTCTTTTCTATTAGCTAGGACTCCTAGTACAAGGTTGAAAAGCAGCTGTTAAAGGTAATGTCCTTGCCATGTTCCTCCACTGGTTTTTTTGATTATTATACATATTTTGTTTTAGAAACAGATTCACCAACTTAAAAAGTTGGTTAGTGTTGATGTCTGATAAGTGCCAGAGAGTGGTATTAATCATATGGGCTGTAGAGAGAGATGCCCTTTTGCAGAAGTTAAGGGATAAACTTCACCCCAGAGGATGTTAATCACTATTCTCTTTTTCGGGACAAAGGAAAAAAAAATGAACTAGCAACTATCTATGCCTATTTTGTGCCAGGTGCTCTGCAAATTATCTTAGTATGTTATGTCATACAGTCTTTAAAACAAATCAGTAAAATAATTATAACAACCACTATACAGAAAAGAAAATAATTATTATAACGGCCACTATACAGCAAAGGAAGCCTCATCTTAGATAAGAAAAAATAATAAAGCTGTATAGCTAGTAAACTGGTAGAGTTATGATCTAGAAAACCATCTCTCTCCCCTTTCCACCATGCTGCCTTTCTTGTCTTAGTAGTATATTATTATAATTACCAGAATTTATTGAGTGTTTGTGGTCCATGTTCCTCTACAATTGCTGGCCCACTGAACCACTCAAATTGCTTTCATTTAATCCCTTCTTGTATAGACATGGGGCAAGCTGCCCACAGTCTCCTCACCTTCTGTTCCTGGGGGTAATAGGAGTGTCCTAAGTCTTAGATGGGTTGGCTTCTAGGATGACAAAACTCTGGGCAGAGTGTGAGGGCACAGAGAAGCTTCACTACAACCCAAGTGATTAATAAGCAATTGGCAGATGGTCCTCTGCCAGCAATGAGTGTGGCAACCAGCCCATACTCAGTGCCTATTCTGGTGGATGGAGAGGCTGGCTGTGATAGAGGCCCCTGCTCGCTCACCTTTTCCTGTTTCCCGTGATCCTTCCTATCCACTTCTTTCATCCAGTGGGTGGCTTTTTTCCCAAAAATCTAGTCTCTTGAGGCAGGAGAACTTATTGCAAGATATGCAATGAAGTCATCTTTCTGATTAGACCAGTGCCTTTTCCCCTTAATAGTTGAGTATTTGGCCACTGCATCAAATGTGGGAAACTAGTGTCCATTTTTCCCGCTGAGAAAGGGTCAGGTCTTTGCAGCATGCAAAGGGATTTGGAAAACTCACAGGTGGATAGGTGGGTGAGAAATACACACTTTCTACTAGCTAGATATTGAGTGAAGAAGCACTTTACATTTCTATTTTTTAATGGTACAGAATCATTAATTATAGAAAGTTAGACAATGCTTATTTCCTGAAAAGTTCTTATTTCACTCACACACACATTTTGTCCCTTAATTAAATTTACACGGCTTGCCTCTCTTCTTTTCCTCATGTTTCTGCTCTTCCTCTCTCTACTTGCTCAGCAGGAGGCATATTCAGAACAAACCATATTCATTTCTATTCATTTGCTTTGAAATATATTGTAGTCTAAAGAGGGATTTGGTTGAAATTAAATGTTGAACGATGTCTCATACAAAGGTTTCTAAAGAACAATGGCAGCAGCCTTAGTTTCTTTCTAGGAAAAAGTGGGGTGTATATAAATCCTTTAAATAAAATGAAGAAATGGGTGATTAAATCACTACATGGTTAAATACGTGAGCATTTGCCTGGGCCTTCCTGAACTCCTAACATGCTTCTTTTTCTTTGCAGAGTTTTGTCATCACAAGCTACCACATGTCAGCCATGCCACATACAAAGCCCTCACGTACAAAATCGGCACCCTGATCAACTGTGACTGCAAGAAAGGCTTCCGTAGAATAAGCAACAGGTTGCCCTATATGAATTGTACAGGAAACTCTGGTCACTCTTCCTGGGCAAACCAATGTCAGTGCACAAACATTTGTAAGTGTTTCCTTTTGTAACTACCAAGGGGAAGAGAGCTGTATAGCAAAGAGAGAGACAGAGCTCCAGCTTTTGTTTACTCAGCCTCGTAGACAAAAATTGACCAGTCTGAACTATATGATAGCTAATTTTAGTAGTTCCTGGAATATTCATTTACTTAACAAATATTTAAGGAGTATATTCTAGTTCCAAGGACTGGTCTGGGCATGCGGGATACCCAACATTCAAGATACATATTCCAGGGGCAGGCAGAGAACAGATATTACGCTAATAATTACTGAACAATTAAAAAATAATAATTCTAGTTCACAGCAGCATGAATGCCATTGAACTGTACACTTAAAATGATTGGTATGAAAAATTTTATGTTATATCTATTTTATCACATTTTCAAAAAATAAAAAAGAATAGTGTGAATAAACCTATATAAAGAATACATATAGTAAAACAACAATCCTAGTGGGCAATATCTACCTACAGGGCTGCATTAATTTGTTTGTGTTCTGATTTCCAAAGCTCACACTTCATGCCACCAATATCCTGATTGACGAAATATACTTATCCTAGCTCCACCTCCAGAAACACAGCAGTGTGAATTCCTAAGAATGCCCCATAACCCCTCTTCCTCCCTCTCCTTTTCAGTTACCAGCTCTGCAAACCTAAGGAAAAAGTTCTAGGTACAAAAATGGGAGCAATGGGAGAGGCATTTCCTCCCCTGACAAGGGTAAAAAGTAAATAGAAGCTCAAGCTACTGAAATCTAGAGTCTTATCTATTACTGACATTCTTCACTCTGGGTACCATGGGGCCTTTTGGAAATTTCTTTGGAGGGGAAATATATAGTCAAGCAGAAATATATTGTTAATCCAGGTTCTTCCCCAGCCCACTGTCAGGAACTGGCATTCCAGGGCAAGAGGGATATTCCCCAGAGGCCCCACATCCCCTTGCTGGGGTCAGAATAACAAGCCACAGGCAGGTCAGGCTGGTGTGTATGGGGGTGAGGTTCCAAATCAGCATGAGGGAAGCAGAGAGGCAGAGGAAGTTGTTCACTTAGCATTTCTTTATGTCTGAATTTCCAAACATGGCTTGAGAGCTCAAGGCCCTCATTACCAGACATGATTGGCATCACTGGTGGACTGAGTCTCAGCCTCATGATTGCTGGGGAGGGCAAGAAGAGATTGCAGAGCTACTTTCTCAGATATTGTAGGCAGATCGCCTCCCTGGAATGGAATTGATGGGAATGACCTCCAAGATGCTTTCTAAACCTGAGATGACCTGATACCATGATTTTGCCATTTAACTTTCTTCTTTGAATCCTGAAAGTTTTCTCATGAGTCCAATTTCCCTAAGAGGTCCTTTGTCCACTCTGTGATATTAAAAAGTGGTGAATAGTGGTGGGTTCATGTCCTTTTATTTCTTGATCCTGGAGATGGTGTTGATGAGTGGCAGTGACTTTTGTCCCACCCAGACCATGTACAGACTACATGTCAGGAGATTGCTGCTCTGTTGAAGTACCCCATAGTCTTTTCCCCCAGAAGATCCCTTCTTGAACCCTAAGTTAGAATCCCAACTTCCCCTCATTTTGGTACCCTTACTCAACTCCTTTGCCAAAATCTTCACAATAGAAGTGGGGTTGTAGAGAGGTCTTCTTCTCATTACTTTAAGATTGCATCCCTCCAACTTTTAAATGAGCTGCTTTAGGGAAACAAGGGAGTCAGTCAGTGGGCTGTTGAGTCAGATCGCTCTTCAGTGCTGTCACACATACACCTGTTCAGGGTTGGCAGGGTTGATGGTCAGAATGGAGTCCCTTTGGGGGAGACTCACATACACAAAAAATTCCACCAGAAAATCTCTCAGTCCTTTCAGAAACATGCTGAGGGCCATTGTCATTACACACACGAATACTGAAGGCCACTGCTGTCCTGGGCTTGACATGAGCAGGGACCCCTGAAAATACCCCAAGGGCAGAGCATATATGTGGGTCATCTTTGTAACTCCAGCACCTAGATATTTCCTGGCACACCACAAGCACTAGAAAGACACTTTCTGAGTAAATAATACATGAAGAAGGTTTATTATTATAAGCCTTTGTGAAGTTATTTGCTTCCTTCTGTTCATATTCTCTAGCCCTCAGGAACAGACAAAAACAAGCTACTCCTAAACCTGATGAACAGAAGAAAGGAAAAAACACAGAAATGCAAAGCCAAATGCAGCCCACAGACCAAGTTAACCAAGGTAAGAGGTGAATCTGAACAACTATTGTCTGGCTGAGTACAAGGAGCCAACCTTTCTCTTCAGGTATATGATGTGGTCCCCAAAGGAAGGAAGTCTGTCCCATTATCCTCTCTTCTAAGGCTATCATGTCAACAAGAACTGTTGTATAGAATTTGCAGGCTCAGCATTTCAAGTCACTCTCACAGTAGCCAACCTGGGCTCTGGGTTTCTTCCTGGTTTGGGAGCTAGCTGAATATAATTCAATTCAATTCAATTCAATTCAATTCAATTCAATTCAATTCAATTCAATTCAATCCAATCCAATCCAATCCAATCCAATCCAATCCAATTAGCAGATGTTGGGACTAAAGGTGCCAGGCACTGCCAAAGAAGATACAAACATGGCCAGACAGTAGTTCCCGCTCCAAGGAAATATTTTGTTTTTCCCCTAAGTAGAAGATGATGAACTGTCAACAAAGCAATTTACTTCAAGATGTTTCTCACCATGGGGTTGTAAAATGTGCTGGGCCATATTGGTGAGTCTCAAAGTTGCAGACAAACACCTCCTAGCTAATGGGCTATGGATGAGTGAACACCATAACCACCCAGTTACTGTGGCAATTTTCTACAATGAATCATACTGATTGAAGTCACCATAATGTCAGGAGGATGTAGAGCCCATTGGGAAAGCCTGAGCTTTGGGGGAAACCAGCTGACCTTATGAAACCTTGTGGTCCCATGCTGATTTTATAACCTTACAAAGAACTTTATCATAGTGTATATAATCTCACTTGAACCCCACAACACAGTGAGTCAGGGAACAGGAGTATTACTTCTTCAATTTACAAAAGAAATAGAGATATCAAGAAGGTAAAAGACTTGGCTCATTATTTTAAAAAACAAATTATTTTAAAAAAACTAATCCAGGGGCATTGTTGCAACATGAAGTTTTTATCCATTTGCCCCTCAAACTTTGTAATGGAATGGTGTTTTAAAACACATTTGTTTGTTTTTCTCTACTTCTCCCATATTACCCTCCACAATTATTGAAATTTTTCTCAAAAGGTCAGTGTTTTCCTTACTCAATAAATAAGCAGCTGGTTCTGGCTATGAGATATTTCACAGATTGTCTTAATTAGGATGTTTTCATTTAAAAGAAGCAAACCCAATTCAAATAGGTTCAGACATTCTGGTTTTCACTGGCTGTACAGGAAATTTTTTGAGCCTAGAACATAATTTCAATCATGATTTGCAAGGTGCTACACCAGAGCAGACCCTCAGGACGGAACCACTAGGCTTCCTGCTTTGGTAGAGAGGTTACATAGAGTCTTTGCAGAGGTTATATTGGGTAGTCAGGTTGTAGAAAATCTGAAAGGTCAGAGAATATGTGTAGCTTCACACATCTGGGGATAGAGGATATATGTGGTTCCATGTGTTCAGATAAGGGTAGGGTAAAAAATCCTGAGATTAATTTAGAGTAGGACATGATCTCTGGGGTTAAAGATCAGTCAGAGTTGGGTTTTGGTTGGTAAGTGGGAAGCTCCTGGGCATGGGGAATTTTCAGAGGCCTTGATGGGCTCAGGGAGTGCAAGCTTCAGGCATGGCTTGATCAAAGATCAGCCTCCAGTTCTCTGAGATTCTCTCAGCCCTTCTCTCCTCATGGCTTTGGCTTTGTCCCCAGCCCTTCTACCGTGGTCCCAAGGTGACCATTAGCACAACCCAAGGATGTAACTTCCTCAATCATCAGCGGAGATCCAGGGTGGTCTTCACTTTTCAGTGACCCAAACTGGCTTGAGCCTGCCCTTACCTCTCAGCTGAGACCTCCCTTCCCACTCCTGTCCACTTATGAAAACCCTCACTGTGGTCAAAATTACTCATCCCTGTGCATAGCGAGCATCTGTTCCTTAACTTTAACACTCAGGACATCCTGTCTTCATGTGCCTTTCTTACCCAATTGACTGACCCCTCCTGCAGGAGTGACCAGATCTTTGTGCCTTCCCACAAGGTACTCAGTAAAGTTCCTGACACACAGATGTTCTCAATACATATTGGTTAAGTGAAATAAAATGAATGAACAAATGAATAAACAAAAGAATCAGAACCAAGGTCCAGACTCTAAGAAGGGGAAACTTGGATTTACTCATATTGCTTCCCCAACTTGCCTTTGGAATTTTCTTTCCCTCTTCCAGGTCATTGCAGGGAGCCTCCATCATGGGAACATGAAAGTTCAGAGAAAATTTATCATTTTGTGGAGGGGCAGGTCATTCACTATGAGTGTGCCCAGGGATTCAGGGCCCTACAGAGAGGTCCTGCCAAGAGCACCTGCAAAATGATCTGTGGGGAGGCGAGGTGGACACAGCCGCAGCTCAAGTGCATAAGGGAAGGTAAGAATAACCAGTTCCTAGATATGGAGGGCACCTTCTAGAGTTCAGTACTTTTGTTTTTCCATCAGGCCAACCAGGGTGGAATTCCTGACCCACCACTTATGTAACCTTGGGCAAGCCACTTAATTTCCTTGGGTCTCTGTTTTTTCTCATTCTAGAAAAAACACTAGATAAACTCTAAGGTCTCTAGTACTGAAGGTCCCCCATACCTTGAGTGGGGATAAGTAGCAGGAGACAGAAGAGGAGATAAGGCCTTTTGAGTGTCCCAAAGCCCCTGGGTCACTCAATGGTAATAACTCTCCCCCTTTCCTAGATGATTCTGAAATTTCACTTCTTCCTCTAAGCTACCAAGACTTCCTCTCATTCAAAAGGGAAAATCCTTGCCCTTGTCGGTGTGGCTGAGTAGATTGAGTGCAGGCTGTGAACCAAGTGGTCGCTGGTTCGACTCCCAGTTAGGGCACATACCCAGGTTATGGGCCAGGTCCCCAGTAGGGTGGGGTGTGAGAGGCAACCACACATTGATATTTCTCTCTCTCTTGTTCTCCTTCCCTTCCCCTCACTAAAAATAAATAAAATCTTTTAACCCCCAAAAAAACAAAAGGGAAAATCCACTCTGTAACCCACAGATTTCTAATTCACTGATATATAATACAAATCCATTTTTCTGTACAGCGCTACACTGTTGGCATGCAACTTCCCCTGTACCATTCCCACTGAGCTTTGATAAAAGTGCAAATATACAGGGAAGGGATTTATTCAAGCACAAACATGCACACACACCCCCCCCACATGCACACACATTCACTCACACGTACACACAACCAACCCATATTAAAGTCTTCTATTTTCATTCTGAAATCGTGTTACTCTTTCCACAATCAAAAGTCACTTACATTTAACTATGGATTACTGGTTTCTTTGCTCACCACCCTTTGCCCTGTCCCATGTCTTCCTCTTGGATCCTTCGGGAATTCTGTGTTTCTTTCCCATAGCCTGTCTTCAGTGAGCCACACTGCTGGCCACAGCATACTCCTTGTTTCCTTTGTAAAAGGATGACAAAGCAGGGCAGTATCCCAGGTAACTGACAGTACCCATTAGGAATGGGGGAGCTGTCAGAGAAAAGCTATCCTTTCATGCCTTTCTACTTGTTTGATGGTTCAATGATATTTGTATTATTATGACCTGTCTCCAAGCCACAGATGGAAACCAGGGCCTGAGTAGGAGTGTTTCTCAGAGTTCTATGGAAAACCAGAATCACAACTAGAATTTCCTCTTACAGGGCTCTGCAGGGGCCTCTTACCCACCTCCCTGCGACTCTGATAGGGAGCCATGTGTTGTGGCATGCACAGATAACATGCCCAGAACTGAGATTCACATGTTAGCTAGTATGACTGAAGTCTGCTGAGAAAGGCAGGTGGGGTTGGATGTGAGGCTCCCCAGTACCCCCACATTCAGTTACATAGCATTGCTTACTGTCTCCTCCAGGTGATGAAGAGTCTCAAGCAAGCACGGACACTCCTTCTGAGAGTGAAACTTCCTGTCCCTTAATAATGACAGGTACTACTACAGGTATGGCTAGAGTTTGTTTCTGTGAAGATAAAAGCTTGGCCATTAAATCATAACAGGAGAAAGAAAAGACAGTTTGCCTGGAGCAGCCCCTTCAGCAGATGGGTCAGAGCTGCCCTGTGGATGTTTAAAGATCATCAGGCATCTGCATCCAACCTCCCAACCCTCAAATGCTGGAAAGTGAGTGTCAGAAAGAGGAGAAACCAGACTGAGAGTGATGTATTGAGGAGGAAGAACGGAATGCTTGCCCAGGGCCTCCCCTTGTCTTTTACATCCCTTCCATCAGTTTCAGAGGTTCTAGTTCAGGGATAAGCCCTAACACTCTCTAGACTGTGCAACCTGATAATTGCATAAACAGAGTATCTTCCCTTTTCTATTTTGCACAGATTTTGAAAACCATACGGAAGTGGCTACAACCCCAAAGATGTTCATTTTTACCATGGAGTATCAGATAGCAGGTGGGTAGGAGCCACTTCTGTTACTGACAAAAGGTACCCTAGACAGAGACTGTGGGGCATGTTGTTTGGTAGATAGATTGGTTAGTTGTTTAAAATGGCCCTCTATTTACACTTTATGTTTATAAGAGTAGAAGACTAATCCAGAAATTAACAGAACTTAAAACCACAGTAATCAGTTACAGTAAGTTCTGAGTGAAGTCTCAGACCTGCCCCAATCAGTTCCTCCTTGAATGGATTCTAAATGACAAAATGCCCCGTGCCTGGATGTGAGGGGTGAGACAAAGGAGGAGGGAGGCCGTATAACAAGGCAAAGGAAAAAAAACATTCTGTAAGCACTATAGTTGTTTCCTGGTGAGAGGCGGAAAAACATGCTTTGCAGCAAGAAAATAAAAAATTAAAAACAAGCTCAGAAACAAGAGTAGAATGTAATCACCAGGGGCTGGGGCAGTTGGGGAGATGGCGGTCAGAGGGCATGAGTTTCCAGTTAGAAGGTAAGCTGGGGTGGAATGTACAGCGTGGTGGTTACAGTTAACAATGCTGTGTTACATATTTGAAAGTTAAGAGGCTAGATCTTACCTGTTCTCACCACAAAAAAGAAATGGTAATTATGTGATGTAATGGAGGTATTAGCTAACGCTATTATGGTAATTATATGGCAATACGTAGGTGTATCAAACCAACAAGCTGTACACCTTACACTTACACAATGTATATGCCAATTATATCTCCATGAAGCTGTGGGAGGGGGGAAGGAGAAAAACAGGCTTTGAGACACAGGCTTTAAGATAGATAGGTAGGTAGGTACGTACGTACGTACATAGATAGGTGGCTCACTCCAGTACTAGTTGGGAAATATGAACACTTTCAAGAGATGCTAAAGTGTTTATCATTTATCTTTATATTTCAATATCTCTTTTACTTGTCACAGGCCTCACTCAGGGCCACTTTAAACTGAGGCCTGGTCTCTGAACCTTTCTGAAGAGAGTGTCTGTCAGGTGGATCTCACCTGAAAGCTTTTTGAGGAAAGGCATCATGCCCTCCTCAGCCCATGCCACCTCACCCAGTCCTGGCCTAGTCCTTCAGCTCCTTAAGGAATTGTCGGGGGAGGGAGCTGCACTCTGAGAGGGGAAATCAAAAGCTGCAGGGCTCACTTCTTCAGAAAATCCTTGCTTTGGGGGAGGGGGTATTTTCTGAGCTTGCTCTGTAATCTGGCCCAGGGCATACCTTTGCTGAACTGCTTCTCTGTCAACAGTGGCCGGCTGCGTTCTCCTGCTGATCAGTATCCTCCTTCTGAGTGCGTTCACCTGGCAGTGGAGATGGTGAGTCCCATACTAAGGAAGCCCTTGCCCAAGCTATCAGTGAAGCCAGAGTAGGAAAAGCACAAGGGCAGCGATACCCATACCCCCAGCCCACCCCATTGTCTTACTACCCACCAGCAGTTTGGGGAATAGTAGAGGGAGAATTGACCAATGTACACACTCCCAAAGAGTCAATCAACAAGAATTAAAGCCACAGGGAATTGGAAGAGCAAAGGAAACTAACATTTGTTGAGCACTTACCGTACACCACAGGTGGCAAACACAAGGCCTGTGGCTGAATCTGGCCCTCCATCTTGTTTTATCTGGCCCAGCACCTTGTTACTACCCAGCTGCAGCACCAAGCTCCTTGTCCCTAGTTAAGGAGTAGTTACATTTATACAGTCCTAAAATTACAATCCACTCTTTGAAGGCAACCGCGAGGCTGATGTGGCCCCCCGGTGAAAATGAGTTTGACACCCCTGCCATATACCAAGCTCAATGCTTATCTAATAAGCATTATCACAACCTGTCTTCTCAGAAACCTTCTCATGGCTACATCTTAGACAGATTAAGTAATGTAAGCAAGATTGCACAGCAGAGGCCCAAACTGCAATCTGAATCAAGAGCCCATGACCCTTCTGCCCCATCGCCTGGCTAGAAGAAAAGTAGGTCCACCCTGAACTTCTCCTCCCCTGTGCTCCCTACCCCATCTCCGGCAGATGCTACAGCAGAGCCCCCTTGACTGGGAACATGACCTATGTGTGGCTTTATTTGCATTAACATGGATTCTCAATCCTGACTACAGATTGGAATAACCAGGAGGTATTTTTTTAAATACCGTGCTCGGGCCCCAACCAGAATTTCTGGGGGTGGGCCTCAGACATAAGTATTTCTTCTGTTTAATTGAGATAAAATTAATTATTTTAGCCAATTTCAAGTGCATAACTCAGTGGTTTTTAACAATGTTGTATATACACCACCACTGTGTAATTATACATTAGAATAATTCCATCACCCCAAAAAGCAAACCTGAACTTCCCAGTTCCCCATTTCCCCCATTCCCGGGCAACCATTGATCTACTTTCCATCTCTGTGGATTTACCTGTTTTGGACATTTCATATAAATGGAATCATATAATATACAACCTTGTTGGACTAGAAAATAAGTACTTTTTAAGATCTCCTCAGATACATCAAATACATACGCCTCCAATTTTGATAATTCTGCACTAAGCCAGTGGCTCTCAAACTTGAGTTGGCAGCATCTCCTGGTGGGTTTATTCAAATAGACTGCAGCCACACCCCCAGTTTCTCATTCATCATGTCTGGGATAGGACCTGAAAATGTACATTCCTAACAAATTCCCACATCATCCTGATACTTCTGTTATAGAACCAAACTTTGAGAACCATTGCATGAGACTAACAATGTTAAGAATCAAGAGAGTGAAGTCATTTCTCTTTGAGAAAGAGAGAGAGAGAGAGAGAGAGAGAGAGAGAGAGAGAGGCTGCTTCTCCCTCCCTTTAGAGAGCAGACTATAGAGACCTAGCATGTCACTCTTTCAATGATCCAGGGAATCCCTACCCACACATCAGAATGTACTCTGGCCAACCCTAATATAAACTCCACAGTAAGACCCTGAGAAGATATTTGTTAGGTCCTCTCCTTCCTTCAATGACATGACGATACATCTATCTCAAGGATCTTTTCATTTCAGTAGCTTAAAGACTAAAAGCCTTCAGACACAAACAGATGAAGATATTTGGGAGTGGTAAAGGTTTTGGAATTTACATTGTGAAACAAAGAACAGCCTAAAATTGAGTTCCCACAAGCTTTTCCAGACTGACAATCTTCCAGGAGACTCAGACCCAGTGTGTAAGAGACTAGTCTGAATTCTTTCTGAAATCAAATTTCAGCTGATAGTGCCCTCTTATGGCCAAACAGAATCCTACAATTTATTTATTTATTTAAGCAATTAATAGGGGCTAGTGATAAGTCAGAGTTGGCTTATACTAGCTTCTGAGAGCTAAAGTTAAATGTTCAGAAAATTTTCAAGCTTTTTAAGCATAGTCATTATGAAAAATTAAAGTATATAAACGTATAATTAACTAAATTACATTAAATACAAAATTAAATACTCAAAAGTAATCACATTTTGAATTATTTTACTGCATTTCACTGCTTTCTTTGTTCTCAGGGTTGTTTACATCTATTGCATCTTGTTAAGAAAATGCTATATAATGGTTGCTACTGCACATCTCTTTCCAACTCTGCATTCAGTGATGTCATATTGGTAGCTTGAAACTAGGTGATGTGGGAGTATTTACACCATAGAAATAGGCAAACTTTTTCAGAGAGCTGGTTGTTAAACATTGGGAGTCTGGACAAGGTAGAAAGTATCCAATTGGGCTAACTGAGGAAAGTAAGAACCCTACTATCCAGTACCAGTAGCCACTAGTCACATGTGACTATTTAAGTTTAAACTTAGATAAATGAGATATAATTAAAAACTCAGTTCATTACTTGCACTAGCATCTTTTCAAGTGTTCAAAAGCCACTGGTGGCTATCTTATTGGACAACACAGATGCAAAATATTTCTGTCATCACAAAGTTCTTATAGCACAGTGCTGGCTGGAAAATAAGCATTTTCAGTTCATGAAAATCACTTAGCATAGCTCATTGCTATTATCATTCCTTTTCTGAAACTATTGTATTCCATATAGTTTAAAAAATTTACAGAGTATCTCCTATGTAGATGTTGGTTAAAAAATACAAACTTCCAGTTAGTACATGAATAGGTTCAGAGGATATAATGCATAGCATTGTGTTTATAGTCAACAATATTGCATTATATACTTCAAAGTTTCTAAGAGACTAGATCTTACCTGTTCTCACAACAACAAAAAAAATGATTATTATGTGACACAATGGAGGTGTTAGCTGATGCTATGTTGGTAGTCATATTGCAACATATAAGTGTATCAAATTAACATGTTTATACCTTGAACTCAAACAATACTATATGTCAATTATATCTCAAAAAAACGATTACATGAATATCTGAATTTTATTAACAAATGTAGCCCCAATAAATTTCATAAAAATATACAAGGATTGGCAAAAGTAGGTTAAATCACCAGCTATCATTACCTAAAAGATAAATCATAACTAAGAAAACAAAATGATAACAATAATAATAAGACAAATAATACAAATAAATAATACAATAATAAAAATAATAATAGAAGAATAAACTCTGTGTTTTGTGTACTCACAACTGTAAACCTACTTTTGCTCACCCCTGTATATACATATATACTTATTTATATATGTATATATATATATAAGAATATCTAACATGTGCCAGGCACTTGTCAGGACCCTGAAGGTAAATACAAGTGACTCTTCTTCTCAGGAGCTTACAGACTAGTAGAGGAGAAGGGGAAAAATAGAAACTTTAAATAAATTTGTGAAAGCCTAAGGCTGAGGCATTTCCAGGAGCAAAGGAAAAGGACATTTAACCCTACATGGGGGTGCCAAGAAGGCTTTTAGAGTTGAAGGTGTCTAAGATGCCTAAAACCAGATTTTTTTTCTCTTTTTTAATTATATTTTACTGATTATGCTATTACAGTTGTCTCATTTCTCCCCCATTATTCCCCTCCACCCCGCACACCCCCTCCCACCCACATTCCCCCCTTTAGTTCATGACCTTGTTTCATAAGTTCTTTAGCTTCTACTTTTCCCACACTATTCTTGCCCTCCCCCTGTCTATTTTCTACTCACCATCTATGCTACCTATTCTCTGTACCTTTTCCCCCTCTCTCCTCCTCCCACTCCCCTATGCCTAACCCTCCATGTGATCTCCATTTCTGTGTTTCTGCTCCTGTTCTAGTGCTTTGCTTAGTTTGCTTTTGTTTTAGGTGTGGTTGTTAATATCTGTGAGTTTGCTGTCTTTTTACTGTCCTATTTTTTATCTTCTTTTTCTTAGATAAGTCCCTTTAACATTTCATATAATAAGGGCTTGGTGATGAGGAACTCTTTTAACTTGACCTTATCTGAGAAGTGCTTTATCTTCCCTTCCATTCTAAAGGAAAGCTTTGCTGGATAGAGCAATCTTGGATATAGGTCCTTGACTTTCATGACTTGGAATACTTCTTTCCAGCCCCTTCTTGCTTGTAAGGTCTCTTTTGAGAAATCAGCTGACAGTCTGATGGGAACTCCTTTGTAGGTGACTGTGCCCTTATCCCTTACTGCTTCTAGAATTCTCTCCTTCATTTTAATCTTGGCTAATGTAATTATGGTGTTCCTTGGTGTGTTCCTCCTTGGGTCCACCTTCTTTGGGATTCTCTGAGCTTCCTGGACTTCCTGGAAGTCTATTTCCTTTGCCAGATTGGGGAAGTTCTCCTTTATCATTTGTTCAAAGGAGTTTTCCACTTGTTGCTCTTCCTCTTCCCCTTCTGGTACCCCTATAATTCAGATGTTGGGATGTTTAAAGATGTCCTGGAGGTTCGTAAGCCTCTCCTAATTTTTTTGAATTCCTGTTTCTTCCTTCTTTTCTGTTTGATTGTTTCTTTCTTCCTTCTGGTCCACACCATTGATTTGAGTCCCAGTTTTCCTCCCATCACTATTGGTTCCCTGTGCATTTTCCTTTATTTCACTTAGCGTAGCCTTCATTTGTTCATGTAATTTGTGACCAAAATCAACCAAATCTGTGAGCATCCTGATCACCAGTGCTTTGAACTGTGCTTCTGATAGGTTAGCTACCAGTGCTTTGAGCTGTGCATCTGATAGGTTGGCTACCTGTTGGTCACTTAGATGAATTAGCTCTGGGGCCCCAATCTGTTCTCCCGTTTGAGCCATCCTTGGTTTTGGGGTGTTTTTTGGGGGGTCTGGTCATGGCTGTTATGTAGTAAGGGGTGGAGCCTTAGGCGTTCACCAGGGTGGGGCAGCCCAGTAGCTGGCTTGTGATGCTGGATATGGGGGCGGGGTCTGAGAGGGAACAATGGTGCTTGTTCCACGCTCTCTCGCGGATCCCAGTCCCTTCAGCTACTTTCCCCAAGCAAATTGGGCCCTTCTGGTCCTGACCTCCACATGGGTGGGCCTGCGCACACTCTAGGACCCCGTGGGTCTCCCCAGTGAACTTTCCTGTAAGGCTAGGACTCCCTCCCAGCACCTCAGCCCCTACAAGTATTTTCAATGGGTGCTTTTAGGCTTCACTTCCTGGCACTGGGGCCCTGTGTTGTGCAGTCTGTCTTGCTGCCCGTTTTCGCCTGGTTTATCTGGGTGCAAATGTGTGTTCGCGGTCAGCAGTCAGCTGCTTTGTGCGCCCCTCTTGACCTCCTCATGTTCGACAACTGCTGCCTGTGTGCCTGGGGTGACTGCACACCCAGGACCACCAGCCACCGTCTTCTCCTGCCACGACCCCTCTCCGCTGGCCGCCTACTCCTCCAGCCGCCAACTCCAGCCCTCTTAGCAATCTGAGTGAATAGTTGTCGGACTTCCGTACAATTCAATTTTCTCTCTGTCCTGGTCGGGGATTTTTTGGTTCTATATTTTTGTTGTCCTTAATCTTGATTGTGAGAGGAGGCACAGTGTGTCCATCTATGCCTGCATCTTGGCCAGAAGTCCCTAAAACCAGATTTTGAAAGGCAAGAGTTAGCTGCTGGACAGAGGGAGCATGGGAGAAAGAAAGTGGTGAGAAGGAACAAATAATGTTTGGGAGAAGCCACAGAGTTCTGAACACAAAGTACATGGGGCAGTGGTGACGATGATGTCCTGGGGATGGACAGTGACCAAGTCATGGAAGATCAGGCCAGACTTAGGGGCATAGAGCCTATCCGGAGGGCAACAGAGAGCACCACAGATGTTTTACTTATGGAACAAATTAGCATCAGCCCCTTGAATGGTCTGGCTACAACAGAGGCTGGATTTAAGGTGGGTAATAGTGGTGGCAGTTTGATTATGTCATGATGGAGTAAATCCACATAGGAGAGAATGATAGTACAAACTAGGTCAGCAGGCACAAGTTAAAAAAGAGCAAAAGAATAAAAAAAATACATGAAGGAAATTAAGATAGCTGATTGGAAGTGAGGGTTAAGGAAGAGGGATGACTCAAGATGAGTCCCGGTTGTTGAGCATGACGGTAGGACCCAGTAGTCACTACACAGTGGGATGAAATGTAAAGTGAGAATCTACAGTAGTAGACCCCTTGGAGGTTAACCCCTAAGCAGAGCCCATCCTTTAGTCCATTACCTGGGACATGCTCAGCCTCTGCACCTTAACTGTTCATTCCTGGAATGGGCAGGAAAATGGAAGGGCTTTCTCAGGCTCTTTCTCAGATGGACTCCCTGCATAATGATTGGATTTTCATTCTGTAAGAACCACAGGGCAGTCTTGGTGAGATGGAGGAGTCTTGAGGTCAGATGTCAGCATATAGAAAGGTACTAATATCCTGGAGTGGAATTTATAGTTAGTAGGTCAATGTGGGTTTAGTTGAATGTTCTACCCACATCAGTTTAAAGTGGAACCACATTTTTCTTGGTGCAGTATTACACTGATGACTAAGACTTAGTTATATCACTATAGGAGGAAGAATAGAAGAACAATCTAGAAAGTCAGAGTGGTACAGCTCATAGCCAAGAACAGCCCACAGAAGTCATGAAGCACAAGCAAAATCAAAGAAATTAAACATTCTCCCAAGCTGCATCTCCTGTGATCCCTTGGGTTTTGGAAAGCTCTGAAGACACATCACAGAACAACTGGCAGCTGCAACCTCATCATGAAGCCAGCTCTGGAGTATCAATGAGTGAGCTCAACCTGCTTCTAAGTAGCACTTCCAAGATCATTGGAGGAACAGAGTGGGACAACCAGAACTCTCACTCTTATTTTCATGTATATGTGAAGCTTGATAAGCAAGGAACTCTCTCCATATCCTATACAGTATAAAGAAAATAGCTTAATGTTAATTTTATCCCAACTTCCCAGTTTAGACCTCCCAAGGAAAACCCCAGCCCTAATTTAAGAGACACACACAAACTCTCTAGCATATGTCATAGGACCTTGTCCCTTGATCCGCATAGATCCTTTCCCAGCCTCCAGTTGACTAGCCCATTCTCCTGCTCATATTTCTTAGTGAACACCCTCAGAGAACTCTGGACTGGTAACTTGACTGCATCTTTTTGTTCTTAGGTCAGTCCTCTACACTAGCACCCCCTCCACTGAACCTTCAATTTGGAATTTCAAAAGAACAGAGGTCATGGCAGAATTATATTTGGGTAACACCAAAACAAAGCAATCAAGACTTGGAACTGTAGAGCTTTAATATTTGAAAGAATTTTAGTGGATTCATGTCAAGAAAAGGATAAGCTATCATATTTTGCCATCTATAATGTGCACTTTTTTGCCCAAATTTTTGAGGGAAAAATAAGGATATACATTGTACATGGGTGGTACTAATTTCATATCTATAGAAACATTTTTAATTCTTTTATTTATGCTTATGCATTAAAAGTGTAACTCTAAAAAGCAATAACAATGTCCATACACAAAATAAAACCCTGGACTACCATAATAGGTTTTAGATATAAATAAAAAGTTGAATTAAAAATTTAAAATGAAAGATTTTTTTCCCTGAAAGTGGGCCCAAAAAAGTGGGTGCGCATTATACATGGCAAAATATGGTAGGTCCCAGGTAATGAATTATACCTATTAAAAAGCTTCAATTATTCATTACTAATGGGTTTCTTTAAGAGTTAGTTTCTTTGGGGTTGCTATAAATGACACTCCCAATTTGTCCTGAAATAATTTGATATTTATAGACAGACATATGATGTGCAAATGTGTACATTTCCAGATAATTGTCATAGAAACACCAATAAGAGATCAATACATTTGATGTGAAAGAAAGAAAGAAAGAAAGAAAGAAAGAAAGAAAGAAAGAAAGAAAGAAAGAAAGGAAGGAATTGAAGAGGGGAAAGGAAGATCACACTGACCATATGTAACCATGAAAAAGGACATACCAGTGGTCCTCAAACTGTTAGCAAATCAGAATCTCCTGGAGGCCTCATTAAAACACAGATGGTTGCCCAAAACAGTGTGGCTCAGTTGGCCGAGCTTTGTCCCACAATTCGAAAGGTTGCCAGTTCAATTCCCTGTCAGGGCACATGACTGGGTTGCAGGTTCAGTTCCTGGTCAGGGTGCATATGAGAGGCAACTGATTGATGTTTCTCTCTCACACTGATGTTTCTATTCCCCTCTTTCTCCCTCCCTTTCCCCTCTTTCTAAAAATAAATAAATAAATAAAAATCTGCAAAAAAATACAGATGGCTGGGCCCATCTCTAGAATTTCAGAATCAATAGGTCTGGGCTGGGCCTGAAAATTTACATTTCTAACAAATTCCAGGTGAGGCTGATGATTCTGGTCCATCTACCATACTTTGAGAACCACTGGGTCATACTTCTCCATGCCCACTGATCCTCAATGCCTACTGAAAAAAATCAGCTCCAGGTGCTGGGATTTCGGTGAAATTTCTTGTACAGACTTTACATAAGAGCTCAGTGCTAAACTTGGTTGACTTCAGATGTCCCACTTGGACAAAATCATATGACTAAGGCAATTAATGAGAAGTTTAAACCAGTAGCCAGTTTTCGTTTCTGGAAAGGCAGAAAAGTGTTATAAAAAAATGGGCAGGTATCAGCAGGTCCATATCCAGATTAAAGAACCATTTTCTGTCCTTTCTGTGACCCACCAAATATCATACAGATTCCATTGTCAGTATTCCTTCCCCGCCACCACCACCCCAAATTTGTGTTTTGAGGTTAAAGTTGAGAGGCCTCTCAGACCAAAAAAAGTTTTTTTAATCTTACTTATCTTACTTGAGTAAAATTGAGTTGAAGTTTCATTACTCACTTGGGAGAGGGAGGACTATGAGATCAAATTTTTTTTCATCATAAATAAGATGTTTATTTTCCTTTTTCATTCTCATTCTCTTACAAGCGTAGGGTGGAGCTTTCAAGAAGCTACATATATGATGTCATCAGTCTGATGTTAACATACAGTGAGTTTATTACTATTGTTTATAAAGGAATTAATAAACAATATTTTTAAAATTTCCTGATTTTATTGCCTAAATATGATATTACTAGATGTAACTACATAAACAAAAGCTTTTTGGGATCCTCAATACTTTTAATAACATATAGAGATCCTGAAAATAGCTAACAAGCACATTATCATTAGTCATTTTAAAAATGCAAATCAAAAGCACAACGAGATGACTTGAAGAAGTAGGAGGAGGAGGAGAAGAAGGAAAAATGGAAGGAAGGAAGGAAAGAAGGAAGGAAGGAAGGGAGGGAGGGGAAATGTTGATTAGGATATGAAGAAATAGGAACCTTCATACATTGCTCATGGCTGGTGAGAATGTAAATGATGTAGCCACTGTGAAAGACAAGTTGGTGGTTCCTCAGAAAGTTAAACATGGAATTACTACATGTTAGCAGTTTTACTCCTAAGTATATACCCAAGAGAGATGAAAACCTATATCAACACAGAAACTTACACATGACTATAACAACATTATAGCCAAGAAGTAAAAACAATCCAAATTCCCATGGGTGGATGCATGGCTAAGGAAATTGTATATCCATATACTGCAATATTATTCAGCTACAAAAAGGAATGAAGTACTGATACATGCTACAATGCAGATGAGCCTCAAAAACAAGCTATGTGAAAGAAGCCAGATATGGAAGGTCACACATTCCTTTCATATGGTATATGCAGAATAGGCAGCTCCATGGAGACAGAAAGTAAATTAGTGCTTACCAGGGCTTGAAGAGAGTGATTACTTAATGGGTATACGTGTTTTTCTGGAATGATGAACACAACAATCTCACTAAAAGACTGAAACCTAATCCCTAATTGTAGTCGAACAGTTCCCTCCCCCACACTTTAGCATCACAAAAATAGCACTTCTCATGGTGATAGGGAAAGGCAGACATAAGAACTGCAGGTCTCACACTCTATTTAAGAAGTCTCTAGGGAAACTCAGAGACAATAGGGCAGACAAAGACAATAGAGAAAATTTTGTCTCTAACACCACAATAACAGCAAAGAGTAAACACATCATAACTCCTAGCCAGATGAACATAAAGCTTCATACAACAAAGACCTACTTACCTCAGTTTTTTTTACCTACTATGTTGTGTCCAGGGTTCAACAAAAAATTACAAGATACACTAAAAGGCAAAAACACAGTTTGAAGAAACAAAGCCAGCATCAGAACCAAACTCAGCTATGACAGAGATGTTGGAATTATCAGCCTAGGGATTTAAAACAACTGTGGAAATAAATCATTCTGACACATATTGCTATGTCCCCCTAAATCTATTCTTCCATTGGTAGTAAAAGCCCCAGGATTCAGTGGAACATATTCCTCTCCCCAGCTAAAGATAATGTTTGCTAGCCTCTCTTGCAGCTAAGTCTGGTCATGTGACTAAGTTCTGACCATTGAGACATGAGCAGAAGTAAAGTGTGAAATTTTCAGGATATGTCTTTGAAAAGAAAAGATATGCCTTTCTCCTTTGTCTGTTCCATCGGCTGGCAGGTGGTCTTGGTGATGAGAGTTAGAACTACCAATGGGCTAGAAACTGAATCTTAAGAATGACTAGGAAACAAAACCAAAGGAGCCTGGATATCTGACACCATAGAGGTGCCACACCAGGACTGTTTACATTTGTACTGTACCTGAGACAGAAATATCCTCCCATTCAGGCCACTGTGGTTTTTGCCCTTCTTAGAGCAGCTATACCAGCATTCTATGACAGTACTCCATCTCTACTAATATCTGGCATGTACATGCCCCTCCCCTCAATTTGACTTATACTGTAATATTAGCATTAAAGTATTTTCAATAGAAAATGGGGACAAGAATAGCTTTCACCCTTCAAGCAGACTTTCAAGTAAATACATGTTTTCATTTCCATAAATACTACCTTAAAACTTTTTCCTCTAGGAGGTAAATAAGTATATCAGAGAAAACGGTATCAATTCTTTGTGATAATTTAACTGCTTCCTACTCATCTCTGGGGAATGACTACAGTTAATTTAAAATGTCTCTCAAGTCTTTCCAAAAATATTGGCTCACAACCAATGTTCCTAACAGATGGTGCTTTCTGGCTAAGTCAGGAATCAGAAAGAAGGAGCTGCTGAGATTTTCAAAGCCAATCCCTGTTATTTCCACTCCTCCTTTGAAAAATGTTCTCTTCTTCTACAATATTGAGAAATATGTCTTAGTAGTTCTACTACTGCTTTGGGAATAGGGACCAAAAGAAATTTATGTGGACAAAGATGAGAATTAGTTTCCTTCATAGCTCAACAATCTTATCAAGAATATAGTTTTGGGAGATTTTTCCTCTCTCTCCTCTGTTTCCAGTGATGTCAGCTTTATCCAACAATAAGATTAATTTCATGGTGTCAAATAGGCTGTAAATATTTCTGAATTTTTATCAGATCACCATATCTAGAAACAAAAAGAGCTTCTTTCCTAAGGAGGTCCCAGAAAATGGGTTCTTCAGTCTTTTTTGGCTCAAATTAGGCCTCATGTATACTCTGCACCATAGCAAAAGCATATAAAATGACACATTTCCTTGGGTTTGACCCACATATCTCACCCTTAGAATTAAGAGTGGAATCAGCTTCCCTTATTGTCTACTTGGAGTGGGGAGAATTGTAAAAAGCAAATGAAAAGTAGGTTGTCACCAAAAGAAGGGAGAATGGATATAGGGATAAGTAAACATACTTTCATTATCATCCATAAGGAAGTATTATTCTATTTTAAAAATCCTAATTTTCACAACAATCATATTATCACAAAGCTTAGAAAGAACTAGGTCAAAGCTTAATTATGAGAATAGGAAAAAATGTGGACAAAATAATTGTTAGGACTCAAATACGGGAATTTTTAAGGTGTAGAAAAACTTCTTTGATGTTCTTCCACTAATGGTGTACTAGGCTGTCCAAGCAAAACTTGGACTCAGTATCTGAGAAGCAACTACAGACTAGAATGGAATTGGGATGGGAGTGTTGGGTTGGGCAGAAGAGGGGAGGGTGAAGACTCAGAAGCACTTGGACCTTGATATTAAAAAGCAGGCACCAGCAGACTATGGAGATGGGGAATGAGGAAGGAAAAGGATTCAAATGGGCTTAGAAAATTTTCTCCTCTTCTTACATATCTGTGTGCATGGTCTAGGACACAGCTCTGTGCTGGTCAGAGAGCACTGGCAGAATATATGATGTGTGCCCAATCCTCCATATGCTCCATGATACTGCATCAGTGATTCTTTCCTCCTCTCCATCAATCTCTCACTCAGGAGGTTCAAAGACTCCACTAGCTATAAGATCAAGTACATAACTCAGTGTGTCAATTTAAACATTTCTACCCTCCACTCTGACCAGGATGCTGTATTATATGCTGCCCTCTAAACACCAGTGCTATTCCCCTTATTTCACTTCTGCCCATCGACCAGAGCCATTCCAAGTCCCACCACCTGAGCTCTGCCATGTGCCAATCACATTCTCATCCTCTCAACTCAGCATTCATTTTCACTTAGTTGACAGTTATTGTCAGTTAACTTCCCCTCATATATTTGAGGTGTGCAATGTGATAATTGATGTATATAAACATTATGAAATAATCACCACAATGAAGCTAATTAGTATATCCATCACCACATAGACTTACCTTTTTGTGTATATGTGAGAACAATTAAGATCTGCTCTCTCAGCAAATTTCAGATACACAAGAGAGTATTAACTATAATCACCATGCTAAGTATTAGATCTCCAAAACTTATTCATCCTGTATAACTGAAACTGTATTCCTTGACCAATATCTCCCATTTACCCCACTCCTTGCCCCTGATAACTATCATTCTACTCTCTAATTCTATACATTTGACCTTTTTAGATTCATCATATAAGTGGGGTTATACAGTATTTGTCTTTCTGTGTCTGGCTTATTTAATTTAGCACACTGTCTGCCAGATTCATCCATGCTGTCACAAAATAGAATTTTCTTTTTTAAGATTGAACAATATTCTATTCTGCATATGTACAGGTGTGTGTATCACATTTTCTTTGTCTCTCCATCTGTTAATGGACACTTAGGTTGTTTCCATATCTTGACTCTTGTGAATAATGCTGCAGTGAACATGAGAGTGCAGATATCTTATTGATATACTAGTTTTATTTCCTCTAGGTGTATACACAGAAGTGGAATTGCTGGATGGTAAGATAGTCCATTTCATTTTTGAGAAACCTGTATACAATTTTCAAAATGGCTGTACCATGTGAATAAACTCTTTGTATTTTATTTTTCTTCCCTACCTCCCCAGTTTGGAACTTGTATGCCATAGAATTCCACTATTTACTTTAGTGCTATGCAAATAATAACCATCCCTTAATATCTGAGGAAAGAATGGGTCTTTTACCTCATTGGACATACAGATTAACATCTATTGGTTAGGCATCAGGCAGAAGAGTACAGATATATTGAGCTCTACCCCAGAGTTCTAGATGTATCTCCTGGTCCTTATTAGTGCCCACTAATAATTCTTTTCTCTTACATTCTTTGTGCTTGGTATGTAGAACATTTTTTGTGAAAGATTCTGAAATTCTTCCTTTAAACCAGTCACCAGATAGTTTTTTTTCTTACATTAATCTTTTCAACATTTATGCACACAACCAGTACCAGAGTTGTTTAGGGTATGCAACTACCATCTCCTATATCTGGTGTTTGGGAATCCCGGGCAGATGTATTTCCATATGTAACTATGAAAGAAAAATATTGTGTGGTACACTGAACAGACCAACAAGGAAAAAATTATACAAGGATCAAATGACAAAATATTATGGAAATAACACTAAGAGAATAAAATATCTGAAAAAAAGTAGACTAATAGCTAGCTAGCTATCTTTGAGCAGTCAGGCAAGGTGGGCATCTAGGTATTTTTCACTTCTAATTAGATCAAAAGAGAAAATTTGGCTTAAGCTCTTTAGATGACCTTGAAAAAATAGGACCTACTAAGAGAGGATACTAAGTGTTTGAAATCTTCAGCATCTTAGGTGGAATAAATGCTATAGAGCAAAGTGATTAATTGTGAAAGTAGTACCATTAATCAGCAATGGAGTAAAAGATGCAACAGCAGAAGTACTGAAGCATTCCTATCCTTCCATGCCCTATTCTCTGTGGTTGGGGGCTGGATCATTGCAAATTACACTTCCCAGATGATCTAGCCCTTGCTTCTGGGTCAGTTTGGCCAAGCCAATGGGAAATCTTAAAAAGAGTTGGAAGGCAGATGAATAAAGAGAAGACATAGTCCTTTCTTTTTATCTAGTCCTTTCTTCTAAAGGCATCTCTATCAGCAAGAGATGGCTCCAAACTTCAGCAGCCTGTGGCAGGTCCAGCAAAGAGAGAAGTGGTTGACCACTATCACCAGCTTCTGGGAGTTACAGACTGAAAATTTTTGCAGTTACAGCAGCATCGATTTCAATAGCAGCAACAGTTTCCACCAGTATTAGCCCTAAGTACTCCTAGACTCATATAACATCACCTCCTTCTTTTTGTTCCTCTAGACTTTGCTTCCTGCAGTACAAATCCCTGAGTTATTTCCATTTTGTTCCTCAGCCCTTAAAACATTTATGTAACCACATCCCTGTATTAAAAATAAAAGTTCTGTTTAGGCTTCCATTTCTAGCCAAGATGGGGTAATAAGGAAAAAATTTACCTTTGTGTCTAAAACAACTAAAGGTGAACAAAATATATTAGATAACAATCTTTAAAACATTGGGTATGAGGCAATGAATCCGATCCCTGAGAGATAGGAAAGAAACAAGTTGAGCCCTATGCTGGTCCCAGCTTGCTACCTTGAGAGAGTTTTCCGGCATGGTGCCAGGGGGAGGAGCCCAAGTGGAGACCAGCAGACTTCCTGAGTTGGAGAAGGAGCTGAGTTTCCAGAGAGACCAAGTCCATTAGAGTTCACAGGGAGGAGGACAAAGAGAAAAGGGTAGCACTGAGAGAGAACCCAGAGACCTGCAGATTATAGAAAGACTGCTTTAGTGTCCTAAATTTCACCAAAGTACTGATCACCAAATGTGTGTATCTTACACAAACTCCTCATGCCAGGAAAAGAGCCACCCTAAAGGATTAGAAGCAACAATACTCAGCTTACATGGAGTTGAAAATAGTGCCTGTTTCCACCATTCAACCTTAATCACCTTCTAATTCCATAATTCATGGATCATTAGGTAGGGTGCTGAGAAAAGCCATGACTCAGTAGTGGGGAATAAGTATCCCTAGACTAAAAGGTGCTCTAATCCTGCCTAATACCTTAAAAGCAAGACCCCAAAAGATCAAAACATATTCAAGCACTTAACTACATCACAGAACAAAGCTCAGAAACTTTTACAGGAATGCAAAAGATATCCATTAACCAAGAAGGTAAAACTCACAATTCAGTCAAAAATTACCAGCCATGCAAACAAGCAGGAACATATGACTCACAATGATGTGATGATCAATCAAAATCAAAGCAGAACTAACATAGATGTTAGAACTAGCAGGCAGACATATTCAAACAGTAAGAATAGGGGGGAAAGGCAGAAAACTGTACTTGAACAACAATAAAACAAATGTTAAAAAAAGACAAAGGCAAAAAAACAAACAAACAAACCAGTAACAAGTCTGTTCCATTAGTTTAAAAAGCTAGAGGAAAGATCATACATGTTAATAGTGATATAGCAGATTAATTTTTTAAAAATCCAAATAAAACTTTTACACTTGAAACTACATTATCTCTGATTTTAAAATATACTGGATGAGATTAACAGCAGATTAAATATTGCAGAAGAAAAAATTAGTGAACTTGAAGACATAGCAATAGAAGCCATGTAAAATAAAACACAGAGGGGAAAAAATAACAACAATGACAACAAAACACAACTATGAGCTCTGGGGAAAAAAATCAAAAGAAACTATATGAAATAAAACACACAGGGAAAAAGACTAAATAAAAAAATAACAGCACATGAAAAGATCCTCAATATCACTAATCCTTAGGGAAACACAAATCAACACTACAATGATGGGCACCTCACACCCATCAGAATGGCTAAAACAAAACAAAACAGAAAATAACAAGTGGTGGCAAAGATGTGAAGAAATTTGGAACTCTTGTGCACCATTGGTGGGAATGGGAAATAGTGTGATACCAAGGAAAACAGTATATAGTCTCCTCAACAAATTAAAAATAAAGCCACTATATGAATCAGAAATTCCACTAGTGGGTATATACCCCAAAGAATCGAAAGCAGGGTCTCAAAAAGATATCTGTATACCCATGTTTATAGCAGCATTATTCATAATAGCTAAAGCATGGAAGCTACCCACAGCTCAGCAGGTGAATGAATAAACAATATGTGTTCTATACATACAATGGAATATTATGCAGCCTTAAGAAGGAGGGAAATTTTGTAATGGGCTATAGGACAGATGGACCTCAAGGACATTATACTAATAAAATAAGCTAATTACAAAAATACAAATATTGTCTGATTCCACTTAAGTGAGTTACCTGGAATAGTCAAAATCTTAAAGACAGAGGTAGAATGGTGGTTGCCAGGGCTGTATAAAGTGGGGTTTGGGGAGTTACTGTTTAATAAGCACAGAGTGTCAGTTTTGCAAGATGAAAAGAATTATGAAATGGATGGTGGTGATGGTTGCACAACAGTGTGAATGTATTTAATGCCATGGATTATACACTTAAAATGGTTAAAATGGTAAATTTTGTGTTATGTATTTTTACCACAATTTTCTAGAAAAAGAGTATTTACTGTTTGAATCTATTTATTTTATATAAATGTAAACAAATGTACAGTGACAGAAAGCAGATTGTCAGGGAAGAGGACAGGAAGAGGCAGGAGTGAGGTTTGCAAAGGACCATTGTCTTGATTGTGGTTTTTACAGGTGTAGACATATCAAAACTCATCAAACCATATGCTTCAAATATGTGCAGTTTTTGCATGCCAACTAAACCCCCAATTAAAAAAAATCACCTCTGAAATTTCCTGGCCAGTTTCTGGAGTATTCAGGTTTTTAATTTGTTTCTTTTCTTTATTTATTGGTGGTGGGGTTGATCTCTGATGAAATGTTCCCTGGTCTCACCAGCCAGTGGGTGAGGTCATGCCGTTGGTAGTAACCCAAATTCCTCGATTCTTGCTCCATCTGCTATTGCAGAACTTCAGCTCTACATGCACCCGTGCACATACACACACAGAGACTCATTCAGATACTTCTGGGCATCTCCACGATCCAGTTGGTAGGACTGCATTTGCACTGAAAAAAGTTACTTGGGCCCTAGAGTCCCACCAAGTCCTCCAAGAAATATGTATCCTCAGGTTATGCCTATAGTTTTTCTTTCCCTCAGGTTCTCACACATGGCCAAGGGGCCAGAACAATGGAGCAGTCTCAAACACCAGGATGTCCTCTCTATTCCTCCCCATTCTTCTCCCCTTAGCTTAGTCCTCCAAAACTGCAAATTGATTTCTTCATCCTACCCTGTAAGTTCATCACTCATGCCCAGAGACATGTGAATTCCACTGGCCAACTTAAGTGAGTGGCCAACCCAACTTCCGATCCACATATGTCAAGAAGACAGTGTTGAAACATCTGTTGGGGCCTCTGGATTAAAGCACTCCACACATTCATTTTGTTTTGTTGTTTCATTGTTATTGTTGTTTTAAGGTATCTGCCCTTGGGATGGCTGCTTTTATTTTTTGTTCATGAATCTTGGGCCAACTTGTGTGACTCTGGTTGTCACACAAGTGACATCCCTCATGTTCAGTTTTTATTCTGCCCTGGGAACGGTGAATGTCCTGAGGCTGTTTTTACACAAGCTATGGTAGACACCCACAGTGTTGTCCAAGGGTTTCCTGTGTTGGAGAAATGTCCAGCTTTATCCAAGAAGTAGAGGTACTGACCTCTGACCTTCAGAAGCAACAGGGCAGGGACTTCACCCCATTGGGCCCATGCAGGATACCTGGCTCAAGGGAACGGTGAAATAGGCACCCAAGCGAAAGGGGGCATGAGTGGTTAGGGTCACCTGCTCTTCTATAGCCTGTGCTCTCCTATTGCATCACTGAATGCATAGAGAAGAGAGAGAAGATCAGCACAAGTACAAGGGTGCTTGTGGCACCACAGACGACCGGCAAGCCATAGCACCAGAGTGTGGAACACATATCCAAGTAGCCCCAGTCTGGAAACTCCGCTGTGCTGGGGCCGGGTTGAGCCAAGGCTGCCATGGCCAGGGAGGCCCAGAAGATGCACTGGCCATCTCAGAACTGCCCAAGAACTGTGAAGAAGCAGTCCTGCTTCTGATGGACAAGCAGCACATCTGCAGCAGGATCACCTCATATGTTCAGTACTTGGGCAGGTTCCTCAGGGTGACAGGCAGCTGCACTGGCAACTGTTGCCCAGGTGCTACCGGATCCTGCTCAGTGCAGCTTCTGGGAAGGGACTAACTCCATGTATTCATTTTACAAGTATGTAATACCACTCCCAAGGGAAAACCTGCAAACAGAAGGCTCCATAGCTGGTGGGGTAGGCTGACATGACAAATACTACATTTTGGCAGAGGTATAAATTAAAGCATCACATTATGTTCTGCACCCCTGCAACCACCTACTCTTAGACCCATAAAAACAAAGTCACCAGATGCTTATCTACTGGGTTCAAAGAACACTCCACTGGGTGTGGACAGAAAAAGTGGGGAAATATGGGACAACCAGGAGAACTGGTTTCCTTGCCTATACCACTCTCACTGCCCAAGCTGTGAAGAAAAAGCAGAAAGGAGATAATGACATCTATGCTTAATGGCTCCACCTTACCCCTGCTCTGGGGTCTGTGGAGGAAGGGGAGGCTGTGATGCACAGTACGCCATTAAACCGAGAGGACTGGGAACCTAGGCAATGATGTAAAGTGATGGAGATGTTAATTAGCTTGATTGTTGTGATCTTTTCACAATGCATACATGTATCAAAACATCAAATTGTACAGCTTAAAGATATACAACTTTTATGTCAAAAATATCTCTATCCCACCCCCCGCATCTCCAAAGTGTGGCCAATTATAACCACCACTAGCCTCTCCCTCCAGGAATCCCAGACTGCCTGTGCCCTGACAGTAGTACCAGAGGGAGGAAGCATGGAATCCTGAGGTGGAATTTTGAACTAAACTCTGCCTCAGTTAATAATTGGCCTTACAAATTAATGAAGTGGATGGAAGGGAAACATGGAGTGGGTAAGATTCAACTGAAGGCACCTGGCAGATCAGAGGTTTAGAATCAGAAATCAGATGCCTAAAATGCTCCTGGCCCCCTGGCCCCTGCAAAGGTAACTGCTCAACCTGCCTGGGAAAAAAATCAGATGGCATCTTTGCTCCCCAAAGTGCACCTTTGGGATTCACAGTTTTTCCCTTTCCTCTTCTCCAATCGTTTCCCTCCTTAGAGTTGTATAAGTCATTACAAATTGACAAACCATTTGCTGCAGCTTGAAGGAATCCTACAAGGCAGTATTAGAGAATAAATAAGCTGAAAGCATAGCAGGTCATGTTATACCTCTAATGGGTACAGCTGTTCCCAAATATTCAGTGCCCCACCATGCAGGAGAATTCTGTTGTCCACCCTCTTAAACTCAGCTATGGCCATGTGACTTGCTTTGATTAATAAGCGTGAAAATCATCGGTGTAACCCCTGGGCTGAAGCTTTAAGAGACAGCACATGCTTCACCACAGCAATTTTCCAGACAGAAATTTCTGTTAGCCTGGGTCTCAGTGTGAAGCTGACTTGACACAGAGTTTCAGCCAAACTATGATAAAATGTAACTTGAATAAAACTTGTGTTGTTATAAGCCACTAACATTTGGGGGCTATTTGCCACTGAAGCTTAATCTGCCTCACTCTGACTGATACAGTACTATTCGGTGATGCTCACAAATTATAACTTCTATAACCTATAATAAATCTATAATGAATCAGGCAGACCCCTCCTACTAGTTGACGGGAAAATGAACAAAATGACCCATCCAATTTAAACAATTCTGTAGGCATTGTTCAGTCTCTCTTTAATAAAAATCTCCACTGTCTCAAATATCCTCTCCTTCCATTTTTTGCCCTAAAATGGTTTCCAGGTAGTGTAGGGCTGGAGAGGTGGGGGAGAATGGTTCATGCAACTTCATGCCCACGAGAAACAACCTGGGTGCTAAAAGCCCGTCATTCTCTGTGTCTCCAGACCTCGACACTGATTGCCCAGCTGGAATTCTGAGCTGCAGCTTCAGCAGTCATGAATTGTGCCCAAATCTCTCTTGGTCCCAGCACCACCCCTGATAGCTCTTCCCTACTGATCCAGCTTTATCTCAGTTCCAACAGGCTTCATAGACCATTCTGGAAGGGTCTGCAACCCACAATAGCCTCACTTCTGTTCCCAACTTGCAGATGAGAAACTGGAGGCAGAAGGAAGCTAAGTCATAGCTAGCGTGCAGGAAAACCCAGACTCAAGTACCTTGAACTCTGACTTCAAATGACTCTAGATTCTGACTGCAGGCTCACAGTCATCAAAGAGCACTGTGGCACTATGACATAGAAGTGACACCCAGCACTTCCTTTGGGGCACTTCCTGGGTTGAGTTTCTGTCTCTCATGGAATTTGTTCATTTTATCTATCTCATCAGATTATTACTCATAAATAATATCTTTTTATCTGTAGCATCTGTAATGACCTGTATTCCTTAATTCATATTATTTGTAATTTGTGTCTCTTGTCACTTTTTCAAAAAACTACCTATTACTGTCCTTGATTTCTCCATTCGTTTTCTGTTTCAGTTTCAGTGATCTGCTAATATAGTTATCTCTTCATTGTGCTTACTTTTAGTTTTATTTGCTCTTCTTTTCTATTTCCCTTAGGTGGAAGTTGAGATCAGCGATTTTAAATCTTTTTTTAATGTAGGCATTCAATGTGATAAATTTGCCTCTAAGCTTGCATTATCTGCAGCTTATAAATTTTGAGATGTATCTTCATATCATTCAGTTAAAAATTTCTGTTTTACCTAGTGACTTCTGACTTGATCCATGAATTATTTAGAACTATTTTACTGGCTTTCCAAATATTTGTTCCTTTCTCCTTTCAGTGGTTTGATGTGTTTTGAAGCTCTGTTATAAAGTACTTTAACATTTAAATTGTAGTGCCTTCTTGATTAATTTATCCTGTTAGTATATGATATCCTTCTTTACCCCTGGTAATAGTTTTTATTTTTATTCAAATTCTTTGAATTCAAAATCTGATATTAATATAGCTCCAGTTTTCTTTTGAGTGTTAGCATGATGTGTCTTTCCCCATTGTTTTAACCCATTTGTGTCTTTATATTTAAAACAGATTTCTTATAGTGATAATATACTTGGGTTTTGCTCTTTAAATCCAATCCGGCATCCCTGACCCCTGTGGCTCCATTGGTTGAGTGTCATCCCACAAAGCAAAAGTCACTGGTTTGATTCCTGGTCAGGGCACATGCCTGGGTTGTGGGCAGGTCCCCCCGTAGGGGTGTGTGCAAGAGGCTACCAATTGGTGTTTCCCTGTCTCTTTCTCCTTCCCTTGCCCTCTAAATAAATAAATAAATAATATTTAAATCCAATCTGACAGTCTCTCTAATTTATTGAACCACTTAAACCATTTATATTTAATTTAATTAACAACATGGTTGAATTTAAATCTGTCATCTTGCTATGTATTTTCTATTTGTCCCATCTGTTCTTTGTTACTTTTCTCTTGTTTCCTAACTTTTTAAAAAATTTTATTTTAATTGTTGTTTTTATACAGTTTTCTGTCTTATACTCCCATCCCAGCCCACCGCCCCAGCCCTCCCCAGCTCCCTCCCATTTCCACCCCCTCCTCCGCCCCAGCTTTTGTCCATATGTCTTTCATACTTGTTGCTCTAAACCCTTCCCCTTTTCCCTGGATATTCCTATCCCTCTCCTCTCTTGTTATCAATTTCAGTGTCTTTGGTTATATTATGCTTGTTTGTTTGTTCTGTTAATTAGGATCCTGTTGAAGGTGAGATCATATGGTATTTGTCTTTCACCTCCTGGCTTATTTCGCTTAGCATAATGCTCTCCAGTTCCATCCACGCTGTCCCAAAGGGTAGGAGCTCCTTTCTTTCTGCTGCATAGAATTCCATTGTGTAAATGTACCATAGTTTCTTGATCCACTCATTTACTGATGGGCACCTAGGTTGCTTCCAACATTTGGCTATTGTAAATTGTGCTGCTATGAACATTGGGGTGCATAGGTTCTTTCGGACTGGTATTTCAGGGTTCTTAGTATATAATCCTAGCAGTGGAATTGCTGGGTCAAAAGGTAGGTCCATTTTTAGTTTTCTGAGGAAATTCCATACTGCTTTCCATAGTGGTTGTACCAGTCTGCAGTCTCACCAACAGTGCACTAGGGTCCCCTTTTCTCCACAACCTCTCCAACACTTGTTGTTTGTTGCTTTGTTTATGTTGGCCATCCTGACTGGTATGAGGTGGTATCTCATTGTGGTTTTAATTTGCATCTCTCTGATAGCTAGTGATATCAAGTATCTTTTCATGTGTTTCTGGATCTTCTGTATGTCCTCCTTGGAGAAGTGTCTGTTCAAGTCCTTTGCCCATTTTTTAATTGGGTTGCTTGTCTTCTTAGAGTGGAGTCGTGTAAGTTCTTTATATATTTTGGAGATTAAACCCTTGTCTGGGGTATCATTGGCAAATATGTTTTACCATACAGTTGGTTCTCTTTTTATTTTAATACTGTTTTCTTTAGCCATACAGAAGCTTTTTATTTTGATGAGATCCCATTTGTTTATTCTTTTCTTTATGTCCCTTGCTTTAGGGGACATAACAGTAAAAATATTGCTGCGTGAAATATCTGAGATTTCCCTGCCTACGTTCTCCTCTAGGACTTTAATGGTGTCATGGCTTATATTTAAATCTTTTATCCACCTTGAATTCATTTTTGTGTATGGTGTAAGTTGGTGTTCAAGTTTCATTTTTTTGCATGTAGCTGTCCAGTTCTCCCAACACCACTTGTTGAAGAGGCTACTTTTACTCCATTTTATGTTGCTGCCCCCTTTGTCAAATATTAATTGACCGTAGAGAATTGGGTTTACTTTTGGGCTCTCTATTCTATTCCACTGGTCCATGTGTCTGTTTTTGTGCCAGTACCAGGCTGTTTTGATTACAGTGGCCTTGTAATACAGTTTGGTGTCAGGTATTGTAATCCCTCCTACTTGGCTCTTCTTTCTCAAAATTGCTGCAGCTATTCAAGGTCATTTATGGCTCCATATAAATTTTTGAAGTGTTTGTTCTATGCCTGTGAAATATGCCATTGGTAATTTGATAGGTATTGCATTGAATCTGTAAATTGCTTTGAGTAGTATGGACATTTTGATGATGTTAATTCTTCCAATCCATGAACACAGTATATGTTTCCATTTGTTTGTGTCTTCCTTGATTTCTTTCTTCAGTGTTGTGTAGTTTTCTGCGTACAGGTCTTTTACCTCTTTGGTTAGGTTTATTCCTAGGTATTTTATTTTTCTTTTTGTTATATTGAATGGGATTTTTTTCTTGATTTCTGCTTCTGCTGTTTCATTGTTGGTATACAGAAATGCCTTTGATTTTTGGATATTGACTTTGTATCCTGCTGTTTGACCAAATTCATTTACTAGGTCGAGCAGCTTTTTGGCCGAGTCTATAGGATTTTCTAGGTACACTATCATGTCATCTGCAAATAATGATATTTTGTTTCCTCCTTTCCAATTTGGATGCCTTTTATTTCCTTTTCTTATCTAATCACTGTGGCCAATACTTCCAATACTATATTGAATAGAAGTGGTGAACGTGGACAACCTTGTCTTGTTCCTGATCTTAGTGGAAAAGATTTTAGTTTTTGCCCGTTAAGTATGATGTTGGCTGTAGATCTCTCATATATGGCCTTTATTATGTTGAGGAATGCTCCCTCAATTCCGACTTTGCTGAGTGTTTTTATCATAAATGGGTGCTGTACCTTATCAAATGCTTTTTCCGAGTCTATTGATATGATCATGTGATTTTTGTCTTTGCTTTTGTTTATGTGATGTATTACATTTACTAATTTGTGTATGTTGAACCATCCTTGCATCCCTGGGATGAATCCCACTTGGTCATGATGTATGATCTTTTTAATGTATTGTTGGATGCAGTTTGCCAATATTTTGTAGAGGATTTTAGTATCTACGTTCATCAGCGATATGGGCCTGAAGTTTTCTTTCCTTGTTATGTCTTTGTCTGGTTTGGGGATTAGAATGATTCTGGCTTCATAAAAAGAGTTTGGGAGTCTTCCATCATTTTTGATTTTTTCGAAAAGTTTGTGAAGGATAGGGGTTAGCTCTTCCTTAAATGCTTTGTAAGATTCTCCTGTGAAACCATATGGTCCAGGGCTTTTGTGTGTCACGAGTTTTTTGATTACTGCTTCTATTTCATCTGCTGTTATTGGTCAGTTCAGGCTTTCTGCTTCTTCTTCATTGAGTTTTGGGAGATTATATTTTTCTAGAAACT